>CAUYON010206549.1:0-12725 GCA_963573935.1 Arctocebus calabarensis | reverse complement strand
TTTGTATTTGTTCGAGTGTTTGCTGAGGAATGAAAGAAATTATTGCTGGGTAAGGCAGAAGAACCCTCGTGCTCCCTCCTTGGCACTGGGCCTTGGATTTCCACCCTACCCACAGGCACTGGGCAGTAGGGCAGGTCCTGTTAAAGGGACAGTCTTCATGGACCCTGCCAGGCTTTGTATGGTTACTGTTTAACACTTTAAATAAAAATGAGATTATCTTATAACCACTGAGCCTTTGAATGTTACTCCAAACCCTCAGTGTGTGAACACAACCTTATTGTCAAATATTTAATGAATAAGAACCACTGATGACCTGTCAGACTCCTTTGATGTAGAGAGGAAACTGGCAAGGTCCTGAAACAAGTTTCTGCGGGGCAAGAAGGGAGCCTAGCCTAGAGGGGTCCTCATAGCAGAGTCTGGAAATGAAAGAACAGGATTTGCCTGAGGCTCCCATGCCCAACCTGGTGGTGTGGGGACTCCTCATTCTGTGCACACAGCTTGTGTCTTACTCCCTATGGTGTGGCCATGGGGGATCTACTTGGTCTTTGTTCCAACCATTCTACTTCTGGGACTTGTATCCTGAAGAAATAACAAAGCAAGTGGATGAAACATTGTCCCACAGCTTTAAGAGGGCAGGAAAGTGGAAACAACTCGGGTGTCCAACAGTTGGTTAAATGCATTCTGGGCTCATTTTCAGAGTGGAATGCTATGCAGCTATTTATGGGGTGATGCAAAGGTTCATTGTGTGTTCAAGAGAATGCTTGTGGAATACCAAAGAGTGAGAAAAATAGATTAAAGAACAGCACATTTGCATCAATACAGTGGAGGCATTTGGGGTGAATATTCGATGTTTATGTGAGCATATGTATGTCATTGTTGACCTTAATACCTGAGGAGCTAGTTCCATCTATAACCAGCCCTTAATCTCTACAGCTGCAGCATCTGGGTTTGATTTTAATCAGAAGTCCTTCCCTCTTTTTCCACCAGACATTTTGTCAGGCCCACTACCAAGGAGCCAGAAGCTATGGGAAAGATGGCCAAGGGACTACTAGTAGGGAGGGAAGACCCACAGGAGAATCAGTGGGGCAGCCATCTGTGGGACGGGTGTGGTGGGTGGCCCTGCTACACACTATGTCCCTATGCCTGGCAGCGAGGAGTGCTTCCATAGCTCCCTTCACACTCCCTGGCTCCCTACACTCACCGGGGGCACTTGTCTGCAGGTGGCTCCTTGGGAACCAGAGAGTCTGAAATTTTAATTAGTCATAGTGCCTTTGGTTAAAATGGAATTTTAGGCTGAAGGCCCCTGTATAAAACAGATCCATATAGAGATGCTCTGTAAAAGGAGGAGGTGCCTGGAGCTCTGTCTACTGGGCTCTCAAATCCCCTGACTCATCTCAGAAGCTATTGGGCCTACAGGACTATTCTGTGGTCCTGGACAATAATGATACAATTATTGAAATTCCTCTGCCCAGGCAATCCCTCAAGGGCAGGGAACAGGACTGCTACTCCCATCCCACACCAGCTCTGGGCCTGGCCCAGAACAAGTGCTTAGGAAATGACTTTTCCATATACTGCCTTACATGGGGACACCGTCAGGGCTGTGCACAAAATCCAAATGAAATGCACAGAGGTGGACAGCTGAATGGGTGGATTTAGATATGATGTTCAAAATATTTAATACCTCGGTGGTCTTGGCCCTGATCAACCATTAGTTGCTAAAATAGAAGATGGAATGGGGTTTTGGCAGAGAGGCTAAGTCAGGGGGGGCACTGAGGAAGTCACTCAAGGAGCTCGGGGCCGGAGCAATCTGCAACCCCAGGGTGGAAGTATTTACAGATTTCATAACTGACATGGCTGCATATCATCCATGGATAGATGGGGAAACATACAGATGGATGGAAAAATAGGAAGATAAAAAGTTAGAAGAAAGAATGGATGGAAGGATGAAAAGAAGGATAGCTGGGTGAATGGATGGACAGATGGATGAATGGATGGATGGATGGATGGATGGATGGATGGGTGGATGGATGGATGGATGGACAGATGGAAGGATAGAAAGAAGGATAGTTAGGTGAATGGATGGATAGATGGATAGATGGATGGATGGATGGATGGATAGATGGATGGGTGGATGGACAGATGGAAGGATGGAAAGAAGGATAGGTGGGTGGATGGATGGATAGATGGGTGTATGTATGTATGTATGTATGTATGGATGGATGGATGGAAAGATGGAAGCAAAATGGATAAATGAATGGTAGACATTCAATAAGAAAAATGGCAGAAAAACGGACATATGGGAAGGTAGAAGAATGTTCAGGCAGAAAGATAGAAGGGCGTTTTAGCAAGTGGAAAGACAAAATGGATGGAAGGGCATTTACATAGAAGTTGGGTGGGTGGCAGAGAAAAGCCCATTGGTGATGGCCTGGTTCTCAGCTATGGATGCCCACAGGTAGCTTCCTGGTCCCCTACCTCATCATGCTCATCGTGGAGGGAATGCCACTCTTGTACCTGGAACTAGCTGTGGGGCAGCACATGCGGCAGGGCAGCATTGGAGCATGGAGGAACATCAGCCCTTACCTCAGTGGTGTTGGTATGTGATGCCCCTCCAGTCCTCTCCCACCCACAGACCCCCACCCTGTATCCTGAGCAGCTTGGTGGGGTGGGGAACCCATCAGCAAAGCTTCTGGATCAAGGGTCTAGCACAAAGTCCAAGAGAGAGCCTTTGCTTGGGAAGGACAAACAGTCCAGGAGGGGGTGCCGAAGACTGTGAGCTGAGAGGGGCTGGGTTTCTTACATCAGGACCGTGGGATAGGAGGAAGCATACCTACCCTGGGGAGCTGATGCCACATTGCTTCTCTTCTCTGGACTTTGGCTTGATCATCTGTAAAAGGGAACTAGCTGTCCAACAAAGGAGCTATAACTCCAAGTCCTAGCTAATGAACGTTCTGGGAACTCAAAGGACGGCACCCTGCCAATTAATGGATCTCTCTTTTAGTGAGCACCTACTATGTGCTGGGTGCCGGCCTATATGATGTATGTGCATGAGCTCATATAGTCTTCATCACACTGCTGATAGGTTATGGGGTGCCCTTGATAACTCTGGTATCCAGATGCTGAGCCCCACCTGTGTAGATAGTGGGAGGGCGCTTCTGTGTGTCATGCCACTCCTGAGCTATCTCGCACCATCATCAGCCTGCCCCGCACAATCCTCCCAACCCAGGGCTACCTCTGCAAGCAGGAGGAACTCTGACCAGTAGGGGCCATGGTCTGTGCTGCTTACCCCTCCCACCTGAAAGAAGGCAAGAAAGCAGAGTGACATTTTAGGAGCAAAGAGGGTGTAAGTTTTCATGTGACTTAGCCCCACATGCAGAAGAAATACGTCAAGTGGCCTCACAAATGATCTCCAAGCCAAAAACTGCCTCCCCATCTTAAACAGCTATTAATTTTTAACATGGAAGTGTATGGTTTTGTAATCTGTCTGAATAAGCAATCCCAGAGGACTTCTCAGAGGCAGCATTTTCTGTGTCATAGGAAAGATACCAGATGCTTATGCCAATCAGGGAGGTGCTGTGCTGGTAAATGTTTAACAGCCAGCTCTTGCAGTGGGGCAGAGGTAGAGGAAGCCCTAAGTTGTAGCAGTTGCTGACACCTGTGGTGTAAATACTACCCCCCCATGGCCTGTTTCAAACTACTAACTAGATGTCCACATGCTTGGGGAGAGGTGGAGTCATTGGTGCTCAAGGGCTGGTGTGGGCCAGCTTCAGAGGACCACTGGTTGCCAGCCCTCTCTCTGCTCCCAGGTTTCACCCTGGGCTTTGGGTATTCCTGACCAGATTAGGGGCCACCTCCAATCCCACCATTCCTCATACCCTTGTTCCCTGCCACCTCAGGAAAGATATGGCCCAAGTGACTCAACCAAGGTGAGCCAAGGAGGGAGCAGCTATCTATCCAGCACAAGGGTGGCAATGACAAGGATTCTCCCACAGGTATGAATCCTAGTTCTGACACTTACTAGCTAGGTGGTCTGAGGCAAGCTCTGTGCCTCAGTCTTCTCCTCTGTGAAATGGAAGCAATACTGTTGTGAGGACCAAAGGCACATAAAGTACTTACCCAGCACAGTACCTGGCACTGAGATCTCAAGAAAATGCCATCAGCCTCATGTCCCAGATGAGGAGAGAGATTGGGGGAAAGCAAAGCCCCCTATGAGGTATCTGGACATGTTCAGTCCCCACACAGACCTGGTGAAGGAAGGACTCGCAGTCCCCAGGGCAGTCACTGCAGACGTCCTGGGAGTGCACATTGGACGGGGCCACTGCTGCCTGGTCCAGGCAGAGGGGAAGGGGCTGCCCCTCAGCACCGCCCTCTGCTTCCTCACAGGGGTGGCCAGCGTGGTGGTGTCCTTCTTCCTCTGCATGTACTACAACATCATCAACGCCTGGGCCTTCTGGTACCTCTTCCACTCCTTCCAGGTGAGCAGGAGCCGCAGCAAGAAAAGGACAGCAAAGCAGGGCCACCCACCAGGGTGACATCCCCGGAGGAGCCAAGTGGTGCAAGGACCTGGGGGAAGCCACGCAGCCCAGGCCAGAGGCGGGTGGGGCTTCTGCACCGGTTCCACGGACCCCTTACTCCATATGCCACATCGTGCTGGTGTGAATGTGTGTGTGTGTGCACGTGTGCACATGTCTGGGAACAGGTCCCTGCCTTTCGCTGCATTCTTTCTGAAATATGCGACCTCTAAAATATTAAGAACCACAGCATAGTGGGCATGTAGGAAATCTGTGGGGAGATGCTGGGATGGAGTCACCAACCCAGCAGGACAGTACTGCCACCTCCTCCCCAGCTGCTCTTCCCCTTGCTGCAAGGTCACGTCCTCCAGTTTCTGAGCCCAGGCTGAGTCTCTTTTTCCCTGCAGACCCCAGAGTTCTCCTAGAAGGACCATTATTACCATGTAACACTCAATAGGGGCTATTTCCAAAGATAAACTTTTCACACCACGCATGATTAGAGCCAGAGCTGACACTGCTGTAGGAAACATGGAAGGGGCTGGAAATCATAGAGGAGAAAGAGAGAACCCCAATTCCACATCAAGACCTGTTGTATCCAAGACAAGAGGAATTTTGTCTAACTAGATGCCTCAGTGTGTGGCCTTAGGAAGAGGTAGAGCCATTGGTGCTCAAGGAAGTCTCCGAACACTGTGCCTCTCCTCAGCCTTCTGATGGGTCTGGGGACTGTTTCCCCTCCTCTGTGCAGGGCTGTCAGCATGGTGCGGCAGGTTGTACACTGCACCGTGACATCACCGAATGAGGGCTTCATTTCTCTTCCCAGCTCCTGCCCTCTCTCTCCTGGGGTCATCCTGCTCCCATTCACCTTCCAGGAACCTCCTCCGTCTTGGCTCCTTCCCAGACAGGCAAGGATGAGAAGGAGACAGGAGCTCACCAGGCCATGCTTTACCTTTTTGCCCAGAGCCAGGACCTGTCCTCAAAGTTCAAAAGCAAGGCAAGGCTGGCTGTGGACTATGGACTGATCCCATTTCGCCTCTTGAGTACTTGGGCATAGCCTTGACTGTTCACTGGGTGAATGACTCCAGTGACCCTGACTTGGCCTCTATGCTTGGAAGGTGCTGCATCACACCCCACTTTGACTTCCTAAAGAGCCCCACCCAGCTTGCCCTGTTGCACACATCTCTGGCAGGCAGGATTCTCTGCCCTCAGCAGAGCTGCATGGAGCTCCCCAGAGTTCTATGAAGACTGGCCGCAGCTCCGCCTGTCCTCAGCCTTCTGATGAGCTCCTCTTACTCTAGAGTCTGGGGACTGTCTCCTCTCCTCTGTACAGGGCTGTCCTGTATGGCTGGGCAAGTTGCTCAGTGGCATCACCAACTGAGGGCTTGCCATACATGTTGTAGGCATTATAGGTTTTATAGTAGAGGTAAGTTTTGACAGATGGAAGCAACATGTCTTAGGATAATCAGAATAATTTGGCCATCTCCCAAAGGTGATAATAAACTGTCTCAAGAAAAAGGCACTTTACTCGCAGGCGAGGGTCTTACTGGCCACCCTGCTAAGTCCAGGAGTCCCACTGCTCCAGGAATCACTCAACTCGAGCTAGAGGGAATCTCTGGCACCAAGTTCTCTTGGCTCAGACAGTCAAGACGGCTTTGGGGAGTGAACCTCATCTTCTAGCTTCCAAACCTAATGTCCATTGGAGGAAATGCCAGTCTTCACTCTCCACTGCCAGTTACGGAGGGCAGAACCCAAGTCTCAGTCATGCCAGGACTCACTCACTGGGCACTTGTGGAAATAAACAAAGACTATTCAGATGAGATCAAGCTTCTTATTCAGAGCGTGCCACAGCGAGGGATGGGGAAAGCTCAACGGAGAAAGGACTCCATGGGTGCCCTGATTAGAGGTGGCTGGCAGGGGACACTGTGAGGGGCTAATGAGAAGTGGGACATTATTATTATTTTTTTTTTTCAGACAAAGTCTCACTTTGTCACCCTGGGTAGAGTGCCATGGCGTCACAGCTCTCAGCAACCTCCAACTCTTGAGCATAAGTAATTCTCTTGCCGCAGCCTCCCAAGTAGCTGGGACTACAGGCGTGTGCCACAACACCCAGCTATTTTTTTTTTTTTTTTTTGCAGTTTTCATTGTTGTTTAGCTGGCTGAGACAGGTTCAAACCTGCCAGCCTCAGTATATGTGGCTGGCGCCATAACCACCGTGCTATGGGCGCCGAGCCAGAAGTGGGATATTCTGTGATTAAGGAGGGGCGGTATATTTGGCTTTCTCAGGTTGGTGCTGAGTTAGCAAAACAGAGGGCCTCTGTTATTAGTTAGTCATTGATCAAGTCCTGACCACTCTGGGCCAAGGCTGCAGACACTGTGATTAGAGTTCCCAGGCTGGTCGCTGCAGAGGTGCTGGGTCAGAGTTCTGTCATCCTATCTGGGGGCCATTGTTCGTTAGATACTTGTTCCGTAGCCCCACTGCAGAGTCCAGTGGTCCTTAGCAAACATCTGTAGAATTGAGATGAGAACGGCCCCTCCTCCAGCCCACTCCTTGCCCTCTCTGTGCCCCCCACAGGCTCTCTGGCTCCCTGCCTGTCCTCAGGGGCTCCAGCCCCCTATTACTTGGGGATTGGCACCCTTCAGTCCTTGCAGGGCCTCCTGTCAGGGCCCCCATCCCCTCCACTCTGACCTTGGCCTCGGCCTTCACTGCTCCGCGTGCTGCTTGTTTCCCTGCCTCAGGATCCCCTGCCGTGGTCGGTCTGCCCGCTGAACAGCAACCGCACAGGCTACGTCGAGGAGTGCGAGGCGGCGTCCTCCACGCAGTACTTCTGGTACAGGGAGACGCTCAACATCTCGCCGTCCATCCAGCAGAGCGGGGCTGTGCAGTGGGAGCAGGCGCTCTGCCTCATCCTGGCCTGGCTCACGGTGTACCTGTGCATCCTGAGGGGCACCGCATCCACCGGCAAGGTGGGGTGCAGGGCGACGCCTGGGGGCAGAGGGCGTGGACAGTGGTGCTGGCACAAATCACCTACTAGGTGACTACAATGACAGCCAAAGGTGCTTGAAATCGCCACTCTTAATGTTGGAAGGAGGACTGATTCACTGAAATAAGAGCCTTTCTGTACCCACCGGGCCCCAAATCCATACTGCCCAAGCAACTGAACAGTGAGATTTTCCTTTCTTTAGGTCTTTAAATGACTGCATGTCCCTGACACACCCTAGTCACTGGCTGCGAAACGAAGCCTGGTATTGCCTGGACGGCTTAAAACATCTCACACCTCGGTCCTGCTCCCAGAGGGAGTCAGTCTGGGATGTCACGGGAGGCTTGAAAGTTCTCCACATGATCCCAACGTGCCCCTCAGTTTGAGACCTTTCCCCTAAGCTGCTTTCAGGGGCCCTGAGAGCTGTCAGGCCTGAGCTTCAAGACCCTTTCGGTCTTGGCCAGTCGTAAGGTTCACACTCCCCCTGGGCTGGCATGTTCCTTTAACTCCAGCCTGTTCATGTAGATATAGGAGGTTTGCTTTGAGTGTCTCTAGTACCTGCCACCTGTGTCAAGCTTCAGCCGGGGTAAGAGGCAGAGCACCGGGGTGGTGGCCTTGAAAGTTCATGGGAAGATGGTGCTGTGTCTCCATCTGAGGACCCAGTGTCATTCAAGCTTTTCTGGATATGGCTCACCAGCTATATTTTTTACAGGAGAACCCAAATTTTAAGAGCACTCACACAAAAAATGGATCTTGCATATTTCTTTGCTTTACATACAGGCTCTGGTGCACGTACAAGTAGATTTACAGAAAAACTTCCAGTCCTAGTGGACACACATGCCTATGAAGATCTCTTCTAAGGCCTTGTAAAAGCTTGCATTAGCCAGAGAAGAACAGTCTAATGCCAAAGCTGTTGTGAAAACTGAGGATAAAATACCATGGAATTGGGATGCATGTCAGAGGGGAAAGGACATTTGGCAGACAGAAGTTCCATTTGTGTGTACTGTGTAAGCCTGAAGTGAGGCCTTTCAGGAGAGTTGCCATCAAAATTGGATTGTTGCATTCCTATTGCATTAATGATGGGGACACTGTCCTTTGCACTGCTACTGCTTTTCCTTTCCGAGCCTTCATGGCCAATCTCTCAGGCCCTAATCCTGAGAAAACTAGTACTACCCCACTGAGACCCAGATTTTTTTCCCTTTTGGAGATAATGTAGATCATGTGATTGTGCTTCCTCCTTTGCGTCTAGGAAGCTCCGACCCTGGGTAGAAACTCACACCATACCCTGTGGGCTCCCTTTCTCTTTGGCCTTGTTACTGGATTGCGCATATTTTCTCTTCTCCCTACTTTCTTTATCTAACAATTTCAAAATGTTAATGTGATTAACACATCTTTGTAGGTACCCTAAAATCATTTCTGGAAAAAGGTTAGGTGGAAGAGAGGGTAAAGGCAGGGCCTTGTTACCTGCTTGACTCTTCTCTAGTGAATAAGAGATTTCCTGCTGGTCACAGATGTGGGGATCAACGTCCCACAGCCGTTTCTCAGCCCTAGCTCAGAACCTGCGTCAGACCAAGAATCTTACCACTTTCTCTGCCAGCGGTGGGTGGTATGGTTTGGATATCCCAGACCTGGTGATGTTCCCTAGGGGTGCGGGCCAGGAGGCTGACGCCACCCTCTGCCCCCAGGTGATGTATTTCACAGCGCTGCTGCCCTACTGCGTACTTATCATCTATCTAGGCCGGGGCCTCACGCTCCATGGAGCCACCAACGGTCTGATGTACATGTTCACTCCAAAGGTACAAGCTGGGAATTGGGGGGCCCAAATGGCACCCTCACTCATTCTGTCAACTTGTAGAATGAGTGGAGGGAGACGAAGATGGAGAGTGGGCAGAAGCTGTACCCAGGGAGGCTGGTGTGAGCCCGCTAGGCTGTGCCAACTACCTGTGGGCATCACCTCCGCAGCCAGGCAGAGATGGAGTCTTTCTTCCAGCTCCTCCTTACCACCCTCACTGACCCCCAACTGACTGCAGCCCCAGCCTGCCCCATGGCCCTTCCAGACTGTTGACTGAGCTCTTTGCCCCAAGCATCACTCCCGTCTTCTTGCTGGCCTGCTCACACACTCCCATGTAGCCATTTCCCTGCAGGGTTTTCTATGATCCCTCCCTGACCCCACTCTGCAGGCACCCTATAGCTAGTGCTCATTTGTGGGGTGCTGTGTCTTTGGGGTGGGGCATGATGGCCATGCTACTTCCATCTCTGGATGCCCAGACCCATGCAGCGCCTGCTTATGAATTAGGAGCTCAATGTGTTTCCGAAGCATTCTACCCTACACTGTTCGGCCGCACACCCCTATGGGCAGGGTGCTGTGGAGGAGGTGATCTGAGGCCCCAGCCCTAGGCCTGCCCCTCCTGGCTGTGTGCTGTGGCAAGTTCCTTCCCCTCTCTGGGTCTCCCTCCTTTTTTGAGTGTGAGAGTTTGGGATTCCCACTCAGGGTTCTTCCAGCCCTGTCCCTGCTGACCTTCCAGATGGAACAGCTGGCCAACCCCAAGACCTGGATCAATGCAGCCACCCAGATCTTCTTCTCTCTTGGCCTGGGGATGGGCAGCCTGATTGCCTTCGCCAGCTACAACGAGCCCTCCAACAACTGCCAGAAACACGCCATCATCGTGTCCCTTATCAACAGTGCCACCTCCATATTTGCCAGCATTGTGACCTTTTCCATCTATGGCTTCAAGGCCACCTTCAACTATGAAAGCTGCTTAAACAAGTAAGCCTGGGCTGTCCCACTGAGTCACAGGCCTCCCCGGAGCTCTAAGCTGGAGGGCACCAGGGAAGAGGTCGATGCTAAGAAGGCAAGAGCCAGGTAATGAGGTCTTCAGTCCGGAGTTCAGACCTGGCTCCCCTGACAATCTCCAGTAGCTGAGGGGCCCAGGGCACGTCAGCATCTGCCTCGCAGGGAGGAGGGCGCCTTAACTTGTCCAAAGCACTCAGCATTTAGGGCCTTCAACAAACTTTACTTTTTTCTGCCCCATATCCCCTACCTCAAAAGTGACCAAGAACTCTCTAGCTGAGCCACAGAGATTGCAGAATTCGCTTTCTGCAGCCCCTTACTCAGAATACAGAACATCATCCAAGAAGAATGTCGTCCAGTTTGGTAGTCACTAGTCGCAAGTGGCTATTTACAAATTTGAATTTAAATTAATGTAACTTAATCTATATTTAAATAACTGAATTTATTTTTAAATAAGTTCTTCGTTTGCACTAGCCATATCCAAGCGCTGAGTCACCACATGTGGCCAGTGGGTACCAAATGGGACAATGCAGATAGAAAATATTTTCAATTATCACAGAAAGTTCTATCAGACTGTGCTAGTCCAGAGGTTAAAACCAAATGTCTATGACTGGTCTCTGTTGTCATCAGTGTTCATTTCTCAGGCATCTTCAGAACCATTCCAAATTACCTTGTTCTTTAAAAAGGTCACCAAGCAACAGATTCCCTTTCCCGACCTAATCAGAAAGAGAGGCTGACGGGAGGCTTTGGTGACCACAGCCTTTCTGACCAGTGAAGGTCAATCTGATGGTCTGCTCTGCAGGGTGATTCTGCTGCTGACCAATTCTTTTGACCTTGAAGATGGCTTTTTGACAGCCAGCAACCTGGAAGAGATGAAGGGCTATCTAGCGTCTGCCTACCCAAGCAAATACAGTGAGGTGTTCCCACATATTAAAAACTGCAGCTTGGAATCGGAGCTAAACACGGTAAGGTGCCCTGGAAAGGTCGCGGGCTTGCTTCTCTCCACCCACTGGTAGGGATCGTGGGGAGCTGCGGACTGGTGTGAAAAGCATGGTGCGCATAAAATTCAAGGAACATTTATTTTCCTCTCTCCGGGAAGAGAGCCTTAAACATTACTGTCCCCAGGTGCTGTTGCCCTAAATTCTTATTTATTCTATTGGGTTATGTGTCCTTTCCTGCTTTCCCTTTTCTCTTTATAAGCTTTAAAAATATAAGGAAGTACAGAGAGTAATATAACAAATACCCATATATCCACCACTCAGAATGAATGATTATAAACTTTGCCATTTTGAGTTCAGACTTTTTTATGTAAAAAAAAAAAAAATTTGAGAGACAAAGTTTAAGTTCCCTTCTTACTAGCCCCATTCACCAAAGGCACAAAGGTCATTTTCATATTTTTATTTACCCACATAGTATTCTTAAGGAATATCATTGTTTTGTTGGCAGTATTTAAATGGACATAAGTGATCCTGGATGATATTTTTCTCATTCAAAATTTTGAGATCTGTCTCTAATAATACATATGGAACCCCACTTACTCGTGTTAAGTGCTGCATTTATTCTATCACACAAATACACCACAATTTATTCATTAGAATAATAGAAATTTGGGGATTTTTTTCAAACTTTTGCTACTAAAATCATTCGTATTCATATTTTTTCACATTAATTTTAGGATCAGTTTGACAAGTATCACTGGGGAAAAATTCTTTTGGGGATTTTTTATTAGACTTGCATTGATCCTATATGTAATTTGGGAAGAATTATCTTTTGAGTTGTAATATTTGATTTAGGAACATACTTTATCTGAGGTCTTTTTTTATATTCTTCAGTTAATGTTCTCCATGAATATTTTGGCACATCTTTTATTAGATTTATATTAATATGACCTATTATTTTATTGCTATTATAAATAGCATCTTTTTTTCATTTCTATCATTTATTTTTGATGCAAAAAATATAAAGGTCTTTGTATGTTCATCTTATATCTAGAAACCTTGATAAATTTATTAATTCTCACATGTTTATAAAATTGCTTCAGTTTTCTCCATAAGCTATCATATCACCTGCAGATAGAATCGTGTATTTTTCTTTTCCATGCTTATATCTTCTGTTTTTCTTATTGTATTTATTAGGATTTCTAGTGCACGGAAGTGGAAGTGATAGGGCATATTTGCCTAATTCTTATATTTAATGTAAATACTTCTAGAGACTACTTCTACAGAATGTTTCTAGAGAATACTTTTCAAGGAAATAGGGGAGGAGGGCAATGGCTCTGGTTGCCAGCTACTTTGAAGACTGGTACTTTTTTTTTTTTTTTTTTTTTGAGACAGAGCCTCAAGCTGTCACCCTGGATAGAGTGCTATGGCATCACAGCTCACAGCAACCTCCAATTCCTGAGCTCAAGCGAGTCTCTTGCCTCTGCCTCCCAAGTAGCCGGCGCCTGCCACA
>CAUYON010206547.1:0-12504 GCA_963573935.1 Arctocebus calabarensis | reverse complement strand
AAAAAAAAAAAGAAAGAAAAGGAAAGAAGAAACTGTGAAACTGCTTTCCATAGTGACTTATCATTTTACATTCCCATTGGTGGCATACGAGGGTCATTCTTTTGCCACACCCTCACCAACACTTGCTGTTGACATTCTGGTTTATGTTTTTGTTTTTGTTTTGAGACAGAGCCTCAAGCTGTCACCCTGGATAGAGTGCTGTGGCATCACAGCTCACAGCAACCTCCAATTCCTGGGCTCAAGCGATTCTCCTACCTCTGCCTCCCAAGTATCTGGGACTACAGGTGCCTGCCACAACGCCCGGCCATTTTTTGGTTGCAGCCGTCATTGTTGTTTGGCGGGCCCAGGCTGGATTCGAACCCACCAGCTCAAATGTATGTGGCTGGCACCTTAGCCCGTTAAGCCACAGGTGCCAAGCCTGTTTGTTTTTTTTTTTAAACAGAGTCTCTCTCTATTGCCCTGGATAGAGTGCCTTGGCATCTGAGCTCCCAGTAACCTCAAACTCCTGGGCTTAAGCAATCCTCCTGCCTTGGCTTCCCAAAGTGCTGGGATTACAGGTGCAAGCTACTGTGCCAGACCACTTTTTATACATTGGTTGTTTTCATTTCTAATATTTGGTTGAGGATTTTTGTCCATATTGGTAAAGGATATTGGTCTGAAGTTTTTTTTGAGACAGAATCTCAAGCTGTTGCCCTCAGTAGAGTGCTGTAGCATCGCAGTTCACAGCAACCTCAAACTCTTGGGCTTAGGCGATTCTCTTGCATTGGCCTCCTTAGTAGCTGGGACTACAGGCACCTGCCACAGTGCCAGTCTATTTTTTAGTTGCAGTTTGGCCAGGACTGGATTTGAACCTGCCACTCTTGGTATATGGGGCCGGCACCCTACCCAATGAGCCACAGGCGCCACCCACTATTATTCTTTTTTAAGAGAGACATAGTCTCAATTTGTCACCCAGGCTCAAGTGCATGGCATTATCACAGCTCACTGTAACCTAAAACTGGTCTTAAGTGACCCTCCTGCCTCGCCTCCCAATTATCAAGTTTGAGCCACCATGCCTAGCTAATTTTTAAACTTTTTGTAGTGCATTTTTACTGCATTTAACCACTCTTTTAAATGACTTAACATGCATTTTTTATTTTTTTTGAGACAGAGTTTCTGTCTCCCTCAGTAGAGCACTATGGCGTTACAACTCACAGCAACCTCTAATTCTTGGGCTCAAGTGATTCTCTTGCCTCAGCCTCCTGAGTAGCTGAGACTACAGATGCTCGCTACAATGCCTGGCCATTTTTTGTTGCAGTTTGGCCTGGGCCAGGTTTGAACCCACCACCCTATATGGGGCCCTACCCACTGAGCCCCAGGCACCACCCATGCCTGGCTATTTTTTTGTTATTGTTGTCATTGTTATTTAGCAGGCCCAGGCCAGGTTCAAACCCACCATTCTCAGTTGATGTGGCCGGCACCCTAACCACTGAGCTATGAGCGCGGAGCCAAATTTATTATCTTATAGTTCTGAAGGTCAGAAGTCCAAATTGGGCCAGAGTAGGTCACAATCAAGGTATTAGCAGGGCTGGACCTCCCTCTGAGGCTACAGGAATTGTATTCTTGAACTTTTCAGCTTCAAGAGGTTTTGACCTGCTCTCTTTTTTTTTTTTTTGAGACAGAGCCTCAAGCTGTTGCCCTGGGCAGAGTGCCGTGGCATCACAGCTCACAGCAACCTCCAATTCCTGGGCTCAAGCGAGTCTCTTGCCTCCGCCTCCCAAGTAGCTGGGACTACAGGCGCCCGCCACAACGCCCCGCCATTTTTTTTGGTTGCAGCCGTCATTGTTGTTTGGCGGGCCGGGGGGCTGGATTCGAACCCGCCAGCTCAGGTGTACGTGGCTGGCGCCTTAGCCCGTTGAGCCACAGGCGCCGAGCCTTGACCTGCTCTCTTAAGGGTCAAAACCAACAGGGGTGAGTCTTCTGACCGCTCTCTGACCACAGCTGAGGTTTTGGCCTAAGGGCTCACATGATGAGACTGGCCCACCTGAATAATACTGGGTAATCTCCCCTCTCAGGGTCTCACTCCACCTCCTGGGCCGGAGGGCCTTGCTGTCATCACAGTTTACTCCAGGGCTCAAGCACTGGGATTACAGGATTGAGCCACTGCACCAAGCCTGCTTATTTTTCTTCAATCTTTCTGTCCTTCCTTTAAATTGGGTAGGTTCTATTGATCTATCTTCAGATTTGCAGCCTCTTTTTTTTTTTTTGACACAGTCTCACTTTGGACTGAAGTGGAGTCATCCTAGCTCTCTGCAGCCTGGAACTCCTGGACTCAAGTGGTCCTCCCACCCGGGCCTCCTGCCTCGCCGGGCCTACAGGTGCAAGTTTGCTGAGTCTCTTCTGCCTTTTCAAGTCTGCTGTTGAGCCTCCCTAGTCGACTCTTCATGTCAGCCCTGTGCTTTTCAACTCCAAACTCCCACTGGGTTCTTGTTGTTATTGTTCTTTCAGTCCCTTATTATAAAAAACTGTTTGCTCACGACTAGCCTGAACAAGAGAAGGATCCCATTTTTGCAAGCCAGCATGAAGAGTAAACAAATCAGAGTGGGAATGGTAGGGATTGAGAAAAAAAAGACACACAAGAGATAAAAGTGACGGAGTGGGAGGTCTGGCTCAGCTGATGGCTGCAGCTAACACTGAACTAAACTCTGTAAACAGCTTTGTTTTATATAGTACCTAAACTAGGTTGCTATACTAACAATGTTGCATATCAGCAAGGAAAGCGAATGGGAATATTTTCATCTTACAAGGTTGAGAGGAAGTAATAGTACATGGGGTAAAGATTAGCTTTAGGGAAAGAAGGCTATGTGCTTTTAGGCAAAAGATATACAGAAGCTGGCTTGGCGCCTGTAGCACAGTGGTCACTGCACCAGCCACGTGCACTGAGGCTGGCAGGTTCAAACCCAGCCTGGGCCAGCTAAACAACAATGACAACTGCAACAAAAAAATAGCTGAACAAGGGTGGTGCCTGTGGCTCAGTGGGTAGGGCACTGGCCCCATATACCAAGGGTGGTGGGTTCACACCTGGCCCTGGCCAACCTGCAACAACAACAAAAATATAGCTGGGCATTGTAGTGGGCGCCTGTAGTCCCAGCCACTCGGGAGGCTGAGGCAAGAGAATCACTTAAGCCCCAGATTTGGAGGTTGCTGTGAGCTATGTGACGCCACAGCACTCTCCCAAGGGCGATAAAGTGAGACTCTGGGGTGGCACCTGTGGCTCACTGAGTAGGGCGCTGGCCCCATATACTGAAGGTGGTGGGTTCAAACCTGGCCTTGGCTGAACTGAAAAAATAAAAAAAATAGCCTGGCATTGTGGCGGGCACCTTTAGTCCCAGCTACTTGGGAGGCTGAGGCAAGAGCATCGCCTAAGCCCACGAGTTGGAGGTTGCTGTGAGCTGTGTGATGCCATGGCACTCCACCGAGGGCAATAAAATGAGACTCTGTCTCTACAAAAAATAATAATAATAATTAAATAAATAAATAAAGTGAGACTCTGTCTCCACAAAAAAAAAATAGCTGGACATTATGGCGGGTGCCTGTAGTCCCAGCTACTTTGGTGGCTGAGACAAGATAATTGCTTAAGCTCAAGAGTTTGAGGTTGCTGTGAGCTGTGACACCACAACACTCTACCCAGGGTGACAAAGTGAGACTCTTATCTCCAAAAGAAAAAAAGATATACAGAAGCTATGTGACTTCTGGCAGAGGGAGCAAGGAGAAAGGACAATTGTTGTTGTAGGAAGGGAGGAGAAGTAGTTGGGGGTTGTTCCTTGAATGTACCTCCTGGACTGTGTGGGTTCTGCCACCTCACAGACTGCACTCCATATCTCCTCTCTTTTTGTTTCTTATGCCAATTAGTGCCAATTTGTGAGCAAATGATTCTAATTGGAGGAGTTGCTTGACTGTGACTCTGCAGAAGAATAACAAGAAACAATCACTATCACAGCTATGAAAAGCTTTTCGGGGGTGACTGGCTCACTGCAACATTGCACAAGATCAGTTCCTTTGTGGGTCCTTTCTTCAGTTGTCCCCACGTTGGAGCTTCATCTTCTGCTACATCTCGGCTTGCCGGTAGATCACTTGGGGTGTCAGTCTCAGCTTCTTCATTGGTGCCATGGGAAGGTCTTCAGGTCCATGTCTGGAAGCCAGTGAGGGCTGTTGGCTGCTGTAGAAAAAACACAAGCATGTTCTCTCCCTCATATTAGAACAGGTCCAGGCCCTTGCCAAATACCAGTCACAGGATCTTTCCATAGCACCTCAGGATGTTCAGAGTCAGGTGCGTTCCAAAATCACTCTGCTGCTGTGTGTCCCTGGATGTCAGCATTTAAAACATTTAAAGTAAAGAGGGCACAAGAGAGAAGGTTATGAGGCGTATTAGAGTATATCTCCCCTTCTTGGACTTTTCAAGTTGAAATGTAAAGAGTGCAATGAGCGTGTTTAACAATTCCTTGAGGCCTTGAGGATTATATGGAATACCAGTTTTGAGAGCAGTAGAGAAGGTGGAACAGACTGTAAGGAAAGTCTTGCTAGTGTTGAGCAGGGCAGTTATTGGTTTTGATGAGACGTGGAGTACCCAAAACAGAAAAGGCAATTAAACAATGGGCTATGACATGTTGAGCAGCTTCACCTGTTCTACAGAAGCAAAAATGAAACCTGAGTAAGTGTCAATAGTAATGCGAATAAAGGAAAGCTTCCCAAAAGAAGGGAGATGAGTTATATCACCATTTGCCATAACTGACCAGGTAAATACCATGAGGATTTAGGCCAAAATGAGGAACGGGGGAGTTTGAGGGCAAGAAGGACAAGTTTTAGCAATTTGTCGGGCAGCCTCACGGGTAATGTGAAATTGCTGTCGAAGAGCAGCAGCATTCTGGTGATGAAGGGCATAAGATAATTCTGCAGAATGTGGTGGAAGAAAGAAAGATGAGTGTGTCTGTCAGTTAAGGCATTTCCTCGGGGAAGTGGATCTGGAAGGGAAGAGTGAGCTCTACGGTGCCCAACGAAGCATTGTCCTGGGTGTGCGCGAACAAGTCTCTGTAAGTGAAGAAACTGATTAAAGAGACTCGTCAGCATTATGTCCGATGATAGTTGTTTCAATAGTGGCCAGTACAACTTTACTCTCTGAGCTGAGATGTAAGATACCTCCTCAGTAAACACTCATTAACAACTTACGAAGCAATACCTGAAGTAGAGCCATCAGGAAAAACTGTGGGAACGTGAGGAAGCAGCTGAGAAACAATAGTGGATGAGACTAGAAAGGAAGTGGTAGAAGCAAATTGAATAATCTTATGTGGGGGATAGTGGCAATCTGTCCAGTAAAATTAGCAAATGCATTTTGCCACCACGGGGAACTTTCCCAAAGCCATTGTTGTTGGTCGGAAGAAATTGGTACAACAGTGAACATGGGATCAGTGCCCAGGAGCTGCCAAAGACACATTCAGCCTTTTTGAACTAACGTGGCAATCATGTCATAATAGGATGCATGTGCTCAAATGCACCCATTCCAAAGGCCCAAGAGGTTGCCATAACAAAGCAGTAGGTGTATGAGAAGTAGGAAAAAGTAGTAGATGGACAGGAAAATCAGGGTCAATGTGAGTAGGAGGTGCCATTTGCAAAGTGTGGTTGACCTTGCTTAGAGCTTCTATTGCAGCAGGTGTTAAAGAATGAAAGAGGGCAGCACCTGTGGCTCCGTGAGTAGGGTGCTGGCCCCATAAA
This sequence comes from Arctocebus calabarensis, assembly GCA_963573935.1. Classification (NCBI taxonomy): domain Eukaryota; kingdom Metazoa; phylum Chordata; class Mammalia; order Primates; family Lorisidae; genus Arctocebus; species Arctocebus calabarensis. The sequence continues at coordinate 6,756 of CAUYON010206547.1, read as the reverse complement.
CCAAGGGTGGCAGGCTCGAACTTGGCCCCGGCCAAACTGCAACTAAAAAATAGCTGGGCGTTGTGGCAAGTGCCTATAGTCCCAGCTACTCGGGAGGCTGAGGCAAGAGAATCGCCTAAAGCCCAAGAGCTGGAGGTTGCTGTGAGCTGACCCCACGGTACTCTATTGAGGGAAGCCAAAAAAAAAAAAAGAAAGAAAGAACGAGAAGGGGAAGGGTCAGCTGGTTCTTTAAGAATGTCAAAAGGGGCTTTCAGTCTCCTGTAGTAAGTTTCAATGAAGGACAGAGCAATTAATAGCTCCAGCAATTGTTGAAAAATCATTCAGGGTAGTTAACTTATCATAACAAATTTGGAGTTTTTGAGGATGTATCTGACGATTCTCAATGAGGTGACCCAAATAGGAAAAGGGGGAAACCTTTTGTATCTTCTTTGGGCTATCCATAACCCAAAGGCAGTCAGAGAGTCCTGTAATTGGGTGAGAATAATGGTCAGAGTGGAAGAATCAGGGTGGGCGAGCAAAATGTCATCCATATAATGAATAATATGAGCAGTAGGAAATTCTTTTTTTCTTTTCTTTCTTTCTTTTTTTTTTGAGACAGAGTCTCACTATGTCGCCCTTAGCAGAGTGTCATGGCGTCACAGCTCACAGCAACCTCAAACTCTTGGGCTTAAGCAATTCTCTTGCCTCAGCCTCCTGAGTGACTGGGACTACAGGCACCTACCACAATTCCCAGCTATTTCTTGTTGTTGTTGTAGTTGTCATTGTTGTTTTTAGCAGGCACTGGCTGGGTTCGAATCCTCTAGCCCTGGTATATGTGGGGGGCACCCTAACTGCTGAGCCACAGGCACCAAGCCATGAATTAGCATTTTCATGGGCTAATTGTTTAATAAGAATCATTTCTGCTTCACCATCAACAACAAGGTAGAGACAAAATTTGGATAAGGCCCCTGTCTAATCTTACTTAATTCTTCAGTTTTAGCCCTGGAGGTAGGCAACTTCCTCCAAGCTTGTAATGCCAATTGATTAATTTGTTGGTAGGCTTCAGAGGATAATTCAATTGAGCTGCCATAGAGGCTTGAGGTCCTTCTCCCCTAAAGAATATCTGTGGTGAAAGGGATGTTTCATTGCTGATTATGTTCTGCGTGTTCTACAGAGCAGCCAGCCCAGTCTGATTTCTACAGTAAGTAATCATCACCAGAAAGACACGCTATTGCAACAAACTTTCAGTCATTAGGAGGGAGCATCATTAGACAAAGCATCCACTAAGGCAGGGGTTCTCAACCTGTGGGTCAGACCCATAGGAACTGTATTAAAGGCATTAGGAAGATTGAGAACCACTGCACCAAGGTAGAGTGAATGGGGCAGTTGGACCATACCTGCACAAGACTGTTTCAGCTCTCTGAGGGTTTTAAAAGAAAGCAGCTGATGCTGGTGAGCTCAATTGCCTTGTTGATCAACAGCTTCAATAAATGGAAAACAAGGCTTGGCACCTGTGGCCCAACGGGCTAAGGCGCCAGCCACGTACACCTGAGCTGGCGAGTTTGAATCCAGGTGGGGCCCGCCAAACAACAATGATGGCTGCAACCAAAAAATGGCGGGCATTGTGCCTCCCAGCTACTTTGGAGGCGGAGGCAAGAGACTCGCTTGAGCCCAGGAATTGGAGGTTGCTGTGAGCTGTGATGCCACAGCGCTCTATCCAGGGTGACAGCTTGAGGCTCTGTCTCAAAAAAAATAGTAATAAAATAAAAAAAAAAATGGAAAACAAGAAAATCCATTTAAAAAATCTCCTTGTGCACCAGCTTGTGTTCCAAGGTCAGTTGCAAAGGCATCTTGGTAGTCTTCCCTGACATAACAGAAAGGCAGGTGGTGGTGATAGAAATTTAGAAGGGGGGGCCAGGTTCTCAGCAAAGCAGTGCAGGCTGGGATGGAGGGGAGACATGAAGTCCAGCCACAGGTAATAGTCCAGAGGGATCAGGGTTTTTATCTGAAACAGAAGAGGAACACTTCTCCTCATACTTTCGTTCCTCATTTTGTAAGGCTTATTGAGATTCAAGGGTCAAGGGGAGGAGTTTTATCATTCTTAGGTCTTTCTGCTGGAGCAGAAGGAGAAATATTTATTTATTTGAGACAGAGCCTCAAGCTGTCACCCTGGATAGAGTCCCATGGCATCACAGCTCACAGCAACCACCAATTCCTGCGCTCACGCGAGTCTCCTGCCTTCGCCTCCCAAGTAGCTGGGACTACAGGCGCCCTCCACAATGCCCGGCCATTTTTTTTTTTTTTTTTGGTTGCAGCTGACATTGTTGTTTGGCGGGCCCAGGCTGGATTCGAACCCGCCAGCTCAGGTGTACGTGGCTGGTGCCTTAGCCCGTTGACCCACAGGTGCCGAGCCAGGAGAAACATTTATTGTCTGAAAAGGGCAGGATGCATCTGTTTTTCATTAGGATCTAAGCAGTCCCTAACTAGTCCCCAAAGAACAAAAGTATCAATAGGAACATCAGAAGGTCAGTTGGCTGTATAATAAGAATGCAATTTCTCCCCTACTCTGTCCCAGGTAGCAGTGTTAATGGTGCCTTACTCAGGGAACCAAGGACAAGCTTCTTAAACAAAGTGAAGAAACCACCCTAACTGGGGAACATGAATATGACAGCCATGGGTTTTTAACATAGGCTTAAGCATTAGAATAAAGAGTTCTCATTCCTTTGAGTCTCATTACAATAGAGTTCTTGCTCCTTTGAGCCTGAAAGTCCCATAATTTATTACTCCCGACTGAGTACCCATGAACACAAATTTACTTACAAACTGTGCAGTTCCTTTTTTCTTCTCATGGGGGTTTCCGTCACCTGCCTGCACCTAATATCCTAATGGTCCCTGTTCTGGAAGCCACTTTTCGAGAACCAGCGCGAAGAGTGAACAAACCAGAGTGGGAATGGTGGGGAGTGAGAAAATAAGACACACAGAGACAAGGATCACGCTAGAGATAAAAGCGATGGACTGGGAGGTCTGGCGCAGCTGATGGCCACAGCCAGCACCAATCCCTTGTGAACAGCTTTATTTATATAGTACCTAAACTAGGTTGCTATACTAACAATGTTGCATATCAGCAGGGAAAGCGAGTGGGAATATTTCCATCTTACAAGGTTGAGAGGAAGTAATAGTACATGGGGTAAAGATTAACCTTAGGGAGAGAAGGCTATGTGCTCTTAGGCAAAAGATATACAGAAGCTACGTGACTTCTGGCAGAGGGAGCAAGGAGAAAGAACTATTGTTTTAGGAAGGGAGGAGAAGCAGTTTGGGGGTCATTCCTTGAACGCACCTCCCGGGGTGTGGGGGTCTTGCAAGCTCACAATCCTCACTCCACATCCCATCCCTACAAAAACTAGAAAGTTCAGTCTATGTGCTGGAGCATGGCTATAGTCCCTGCTACTTAGGACGCAGGAACCAGGTGTTAGCCAGCGCCGAGACGGCCCCACGCAGCGCTCTGGACCTTGTCGGGGACCTGATGCAGCTTTTCTGCCCTGAGGTGCTGCAGAGGACAGCAGTGGACAGCGTCGCACACAGAGGCAGTCTGGGGTGGTGGGGGGAGCTGGCCGTTCCAGCCTTTTACCCTTGAGGGTGACTGTGGAGCACCTTGAGGTTTTTCTGAAAGTGATAGAATCTGTGCATCGAGCAATGTGCAAAATGCTAGAAGGTTTCTTCTTAGAACAACCTCTGAACCAGCTGTCCACTCTTAAATATCCTTCACTGTCAGAAATCTTTATCCTGTGTGAATGGGGAAAAAGTCATTCAGGACCAAGCCTGATGATATATTTTGGGGCCAAGCTGAGTTCCTTGTGTGGCTCCAAAGACAATTTTAGAAAGAGGAGTTTTGGGCATTGTTTGCACCCCTGGGATGTGTGTGTCCATACAATGTCGAAATTGCAGGAAATGCTGCTACTTCCCTATGTCCTGCTGTTTACTGTGTGCTTTAGTGTGAAACAGTGAGTTGATATTCTAAACCCTAGACTCTCATTGGAAGGGGCTAAGTACCCTTTCTGGGTCTCTGTTGATAATATGCATTTCAAAAGTGAAAAACTATTTTAAAAAATCTTTTGAAAATTGAGATGTAATTCACATACCATACAATTTAAAGTATATGATTTAAAGTATTGTTGAGTGGTTTGTAGTATATTCAGAGTTGTACAAGCCTCACCACGATCTCGCTTGGAATTGTTTTGTTATCTTAGAAAGAGATCCTGTGCTCATGGGCAGCCACTCTCCTTTTGCCCTGTGGCCCTGTGGGCCTGTGGTTCAGATGACTGGAGTCACACCGTGCTTGTCCTTTTCACTCGGCAGAATGCTGTCAGGGCTAATCCATGCGGTAGAGTGTGTGAGAACTTTGTTCCTTTGCACGTCTGAATAACACCGCATTGTACGCACAGCCTGCATTTGCTTATCCTTTCATCAGGGATGGGAATTTGGGTTGTTTCTACTTTTTGGCTGTTATGAATAATGCTGCTGTGAAATTTTGCTTATCATTTCTTTCGTGCAAACATATGCTTTCATTGTTCTTGACCTACGTGGGCTTGGAATCGCTGAGTTACACAGAAGCTCTACTTTTAACATTTTAAGGAACTGTCAACCTGTTTTATAAAGCATTCTTGGGTTCTTTTTTAAAAGTTTCTATTTCTTTATTGGTATTCTCTACTTGATAAAACATTTTCATCATACATAGTTTCTTTTTAAGTCTTTGAAAATATTTATAATAATTGCTTTGAAGTCTGTGTGAAATCTAACATTTGGGCACCCCGAAACAATCTTTTTTTTTTTTTTTTTTAGAGACAGAATCTCACTCTATTGCCCTCTGTACAGTGATGTGACATCACACTCACAGCAACCTCCAACTCTTGGGCTAAGGTGATTCTCTTGCCTCAGCCTCCTGAATAGCTGGGTCTACAGGCGCCTGCCACAACGCTCACCTACTGAAACAATCTTTATTGAAAGTTCTCCTATCCCAGCTGTGTTTGGTTACACTGTCCTGTTTTTGTGTCTGATAATTCTTTTGTTGAAAACTGGGTATTTTGGATAATACATGGTAGCAACTGTGCCTGATAGTGGGACTTTTCCAGGTCACTCCAGAAAGGCAGCTCCCCAGCAGCACCAGTCCAACCAGAAATCAGCACAAATGCTACTATGAGAGGTTGTGGGCTAGTTATCTTAATGTAAGTGCCGACTTCCTTAACAATCTCCTCATATCTGTCCTGGCTGTAGGATGGCTTGATAGAATCCATTTTGGGTTTTTTGTTTATTTGTTTGTTTGTTTGCAGTTTTTGGCGAGGGCCAGGTTTGAACCCGCCACCTCTGGTATATGGGGTCGGCGCCCGACTCCTTGAGCTACAGGCACCACCCAATAGAATCCATTGTGTTAACACTAACAATTAGTTGTTTCACATCCAGTGTGTGAGCCAGAAGGGCATACTCACAGACATGCCTATATATATATATATATATATATTTTTTTTTTTTTTTTTTTTTTTTGAGATAGAGTGTGGTGGTGTCATAGCTCACAGCAACCTCAAACTCCTGGGCTCAAGGAATCCTCCTCCTCAGACTCCCGAGTAGCTGGGGCTATAGGCGCCCACCACAACACTCAGCTAGTTTTTCTATTGTTAGTAGAGAAGGGGTCTCACTCTGGCTCAGGCAATCCTCCTGCCTCAGCCTCCCAGAGTGCTGGGATCACAGGGTGAGCCACTGTACGTGGCCCTCTGTGATACCTGCACAACAATGGCATTGCCTTGTGGTGCGTTTCTGAGTGTGTCCCTGCTGTTAGGTGGCGTGTGAGTGTGTGTGCAAACAGATGTGCAGACACAGGGAGGAGATGGTTGTCTACCAGCCAGCTATGGACTTCTGGCCTCTAGAACCCTGAGAAAATAGATTTCTGCTGGTTACACCCCTGCTCGGGGGTGCTTTGCTGTGGTGGCACTGGCGCTGAGGTGATACAAGAGTCACCCTGGGGTGCAGTTCAGGTCAGGCTGCACTGTCGTCAGTGGGGTCCCCTGTTTCCCGAAGTGGCTGCCCCGGTTCAGCTCTTTGCCTGGCACTGCAGGGGTTGGGGGGCCCTTTCTCTACAAATTCGCCATTAGTTCTTGTCACCAGGACTTGAACTTGCACTTCCTGTATTAATTTTTATAACTTGACTGTCTGTGTTTCTCGCCTGTTCTCAAGTGGTGTTTCTTCTTGGTGTTCTGTAGCTTTGCTTTACCAGTTCTGGGTCTGGGTCACATGTGCTGCGGACATGCCTCCCCTCCCCTGCTCTTCTCTGTCCTGAGGGCGTCTTATAATGGACAGAAAATCATAATTTAACGTTTCACTATTTGGCTATTTTTTTTTTTTTGTCTTTCATTTATGTTTCTTGTTTCTTTGTTGGTGTTTTTAAAATTGAGATATAGGCTCAGTGACCATAGCTCAGTGGCTAAGGGGCTGGCCACATACACTGGGGCTGGCCCCAGGCCTGCTAAACAACAAAGACAACTACAACAAAAAAACAGCCAGGCTTTGTGGCAGGTGCCTGTAGTCCCAGCTACTTGGTGGGCTGAGGCAAGAGAAATTACTTAAGCCCAAGAGTTTTACCTTGCTGTGAGCTGTGATGCCACAGTACTCTACCAAGGGCGACACAGTGAGACTGTCTCAAAATAAATAAATAAAAATAAATAAATAAATAAAATTGAGATATAATGAACATATAGTGAAGCACTGGCTCTCAAATTTTTTTTTTTT
>CAUYON010206545.1:0-10274 GCA_963573935.1 Arctocebus calabarensis | reverse complement strand
TTTTTTTTTTTTTTGAGACAGAGCCTCAAGCTGTCACCCTGGACAGAGTGCTGTGGCATCACAGCTCACAGCAACCTCCAATTCCTGGGCTCAAGTGAGTCTCCTGCCTCCGCCTCCCAAGTAGCTGGGACTACAGGCGCCCGCCACAACGCCCGGCCATTTTTGGGTTGCAGCCATCATTGTTGTTTGGCGGGCCCGGGCTGGATTCGAACCCGCCAGCTCAGGTGTACGTGGCTGATGCCTTAGCCTGTTGAGCCAAAGGCACCAAGCCCAAACAGTGTTACTCTTGAATGACAAAGATTCTTTGCTTGGCCAAACTTAAGTCAGGCTTCTGAAACTTCTATCTGTGTACTTCCTTGTAAAATCCAGTTTTGGCAAAGAAACCTACTGAATAAATTTAATAAGACCCCCCCCCCATCTTCAATATCTGATCACACTCGCTGTCTGATCAAGTTCTTCATCCTTTACCATCCCCCTGGTGATGACCCTGGTCTGCATTCAGCAAGAATCCTGTTAGGATTTTAGCCAGAACTGCCCTTACTCTTCATGTTTCTTTCCTCTTAGTAAGTTTCCACTAGTGACCCTGACCCTGATCCTTTATTATAAATTCCCGTGTGTCCATGTTATGTCAGGAGTTGAGCCCAATCCCTCTTGCCCACTGTAAATTTCATTGCAGGGGTCCCTACACCTGTGATGATGTTTCTGAATAAAGTTTTCCTCACTGTTGTATCAAATTACATCCCTCATATATATTTGGAATTGGCAATCTTTGAGATTTCTGTGCCAATTCTACGGAAGTGAATGGAATCTCACTATCATGTTAGCACACATCTTAATGCCAGCAAGGTAAAGGATCTTTTCATATATGGTCACTAAGATTCCATCTTTTGTGAAAGATGAAATTTTCTGACTTTACTGATTTATTTGTCTTATTCTTTCTGATGCACAGTTTCTTATTTATCCTGGACACTAACCTTTGTTGCCTGTGTGCGATGCTCAGTCATGACTTCCTTTTCATACGCTTTTGATGTATTCATGTAGATAAATTCTAAATTTTCACATAGTCAAATTTAACCATTTTTTTATAGTTTTTGAGTTGTTGCATTTTAAGAATTCATTCTTACCTCAAAGTCATGAGGATATTTTCATGTATTTCTTAAAAATGTTTCCATTTGACTTTACTTTTGTGTCTTCAGATTTCTGTAAGATGAATCAAATCCTATGTAGACTAAAAATATGAATAACCAATTGTTCCAGCACCCCTTCTTAACATATCCACTTTCTCTCACTGATCTGCAAGGCTGCCTCTATCACACTACATGATACAGACCCGTATGTATTCATCCATGCCTGCTTGGAGTCCCTATTCTGTTCCGGGGATCTAATTCTCTGTTTGCTGACAAAAAGACCATCATAATTACTTACAACAGTCCATCTCCCCTTCTTCTTCTTTTTTTTTTTCCCAGAGACAGAGTCGCTATGTTGCCCAGGCTGGAATGCAGTGGCATCATCACAGCTCCCTGCAGCCTTAAACTCCTAGATGTAAGTCATCCTTCTGTCTCAGCTGAAACGCAGGTGTGCACCACCATGCCCAGCTTATTTTTCTATTTTCTGTAGAGATGGAGTCTCACTCTATTGCCCAGGTTGATCTCAAACTCCTGGCCCCAAGTGATCCTCCCATCTTGGTCTCCCAAAGTACAAGGATTACATGCATGAGCCTCTGTATCCACCCACCAATCCTTCTTAATCTTTAAAATTGCCTTGGTTATTTTTGCTCTTCCTTATAAATTTTAGATTCATTTTGTTTAATTTCTGTGGTTTTTTTAATGAAATTTCATTGACATTTATGAATGCGTATCAAAGTGGATTTTAACAGGTGGTTTTAAGAAGAGTTTAAAGAGATTAAGATTCAAATGGTAAGTTTTGAAAAACACATTTAAGGTTCTTTGTCTTGGTGTCTTCTTTCTTTGCTGCTATAAAACATTTCCTTGTAGTAAGTAAGACATTCACAATTAAGTAGCTGGTTATTTGGAACCCACCAGTCACTGATACATATTATTTAGAACTGGTGGAGTGGTAACAAGAGTTCCTCATTTTCCATTCATGGCAATTGCCACAGGGCTTAGCATTCTTTATTATCTTTAGCTCCTACTTCCTTCCAATTAGTTTCCCAAACTGCTATTCCATGGCAATTTTCGCTAGATGTTATTAATAGCTACATCTGGGAAAAGAAGTTATAAATTCAAAAACATTTTTAAATGGATGTGTAATATTGCTCTTACTTGGAGTTTATAATGTACTTTAGTATAGAAGATTCTGCATAGTATCACAGTAAAAAAATATGTCTAATTTTAATTTACAACTTCACAAACATTTTTTGTGTATAAACATTTATTTCTTGACATACTGATTAATATCCTTCAGAAAACTGTCCTGTGGGACATTAATTTGGGAAACGGTGTGTTTAAACTAATAAGGTTGAGATAAGAAGAATTCAGATATATCTGACTTCCACATTATTCAATTAACAATATGTAAATTGAAGAAAATCCACATCAAAACAAAATAACTGAAAAATACCCAGCAAGCCTCTTAAGAATGCTTAAATAGGCCAGACATGGTGGCTCACCAGGAGGATAGCATGAGCTCAGGAGATCAGCCTCAGCAAGAATGAGACCCCATCTCTACTAACAATAGAAAAATAAGCCTGAGGTTGTTGCATCAGCTATTTAGGGGGCTGAGGCAGGAAGGTCCCTTGAGTCCAAGAGTTGGAGGTTGCAGTGACCTGTGATCACACGATTGCACTCTAGCCCAGGCAACAGAGCATGACTTTATCTCAAACAAAAAATTACAAAGAAAGAGATGCTTAAAGAGTGTTTTTTAGTTTAGAGTCTTAGTGTTGAACTGTATCAGATAAAACTTCTCCTTTAACTTGACAAGAATTATGCTTTCCTTCTTATTTCAGCACTGAAATGAAAGAATAGGCAGAAGTCCCAAATTTATAAACCTCTCACATAAAAGCTATAGGATTGTTCAGCTTGTAAAAACACAAACAACAAAAATGAATTTCTCTTATCTTTGCTAGGGTCTGAGCCCATTGTTCTTAGTGCCGAGTGGCCTGAGGAAGACCAAAAGACATAGCAAAATCAAGTGATCTTTGTGTTCTGGTTTTTTGTTTTTGTTTTTTTTTTTTGAGACAGAGTCTCACTTTGTCACCCTAAGCAGAGCATCACAGCTCACAGCAACCTCAAATTCTTAGGCTTAAGTGATTCTCTTGCCTCAGCCTCCCAAGTAGCTGGGACTACAGGTGCCCACCACAACACTCGGCCATTTTTATTTTTTAGAGATGGGGTCTCGCTCTTGTTGAGGCTGGTCTTAAACTCCTGAGCTCAAGCAATCCATCTGCCTTGGCCTCCAAGAGTGCTAGGATTACAGGCATGAGCCCTTCTTTTTGTTCAATTGATGCAGCAGATATTAATCTGCTTGGTGCACTGCTGGCCTGGCAAGGTTGCCCTGCTCAGCTAAGGATGAATAGGTCACCGTTAATCCCAGCAGAAACCTCAACAGAAAACAATTGCCTTTCATTAAAAAACATTTCTCTTTTCTTTTTTTTTTTTTTTGGAGACAGAGCCTCAAGCTGTCACCCTGGATAGAGTGCTGTGGCATCACAGCTCACAGCAACCTCCAATTCCTGGGCTCAAGCGAGTCTCATGCCTCCACTTCCCAAGTAGCTGGGACTTGCCTCTGCCTCCCAGGTAGCTGCGCCTGCCACAACGCCCGGCCATTTTTTGGTTGCAGCCGTCATTGTTGTTTGGCGGGCCCGGGCTGGATTTGAACCTGTCAGCTCAGGTGTACGTGGCTGGTGCCTTAGCCCGTTGAGCCACAGGTGCTGGGCCATTTCTCTTTTCTTATAGGGCATTGTTGCTTGCTTCAGTGACAAATATATCCAATAACTGTCACGGGTGAGTCTACCTGTCTCTTATTTTTATATTCCACCAACGTTTCAGGGTAAGAATTTGTAAGTTAGGCGAAGTGGCTCATGCCTGTAATCCTAGCATTCTGGGGAGGATGAGGTGGGAGAATCCCTTGAGCTCAAGAGTTCAAGACCAGCCTGACAAGAGTGAGACCCCACCTCTACTAAAAATAGAAAAACTAGCCAGGCATTGTGGTGTGCACCTGTAGTCCCAACTACTCAGGAGGCTGAAGGAAGAGGATTGCTTGAGACTAAAAGTTTGAGGTTGCTGTGAGCAATGACTTCATGGCATTCTACCTAGTGTATGGAGTGGCATTCCACCCAGTGTATGGAGACTCTGTCTCAAAAAAAAAAAAAAAAAATTTGCATTTGTTCCTATTAAAATTCATATTGCTCAATTCAGTCCAATATGTAGTGTGCCCAGCGTCTTAGAGATTCTGATCTGATCATTCTAAGTATTTTTTACTGTTCTAACTTTATGTCACTCCTAGTTAAGCATGCTATCAAAGTCCTTTCTCTTGAATTGCCTTTCTTTGGATTTTTTTATGCCTTAAAAAAAAATCAATACTACGAACTGTTTCATGACTGTATGATTATAGATACATAATTGTATACATGTGTCAAACTATATAGGCTCTTACACAAAAACAGTGAATTTTAATGTATGTGAACTATACCTCCCCAAATAAATCAACATTCTAAATACCCAGCTATATTCTTCTCTCAGATTATATCTCATTAATTTAATTTGGCTATCAATTCCTGCAAAATGCCTTCCTATTCTAAGTAATACAGTTTTCACATATTTTATATTTTTATTCACTGAGGTCAATGAATTCTAAAGATTGATTCCTTGAAAAAGCAATAGTGTTTTTAGTTTACCAGTATAGCCAACCCAATGAATACATTATTTTTATTACAATAAAAAATACCAAAAAAAGTGATAGAATGTGGAATAAGGAAAAATATTAGAAAAATTATAATCTTTCATAAAATTGGGCTAGAAATATTGAATATAACTTGCCAATCATGCCTAGGAGAAGAAATCAGATAATTTCATATCTATAAGTTTCATAAGGGTTTTAAAAAATATTCCTCAGTGTTGGTGAAGGGTTAGAGAAACACAGTGTGAATGAAAAGCTTAAATGATAAAACCCTTCCTGGCCATTTAAAATTTCCTAACAAGAACTTAAAAGAATCCATTTGGAATTAAAATCTAAAAAGTCTAGAAAAAACATATGGCAAAATTTTAGCAGTAGCCAGCCATGTCTGGCGGATGGAAGGCAGGCTGTAGTTTGTTTTATTTTGCTTTCTTTCATAATTGGTATTTTAAAAATATTTTTTGAACTTCTACAATGAGCCTATATTAGTTTTATGGTTAGGAAAACAGCAGTACACACTTAATAAACATACTGGTTAAAGGGAGGGGAGGAGAATAAGTTCCGAAAGGAAGAAAGAAATGAGGATAAAATAATTTTTATGAAGGTGTATCTGTCACTAGGAATTCTCAAAATAAAACATGTTTTCTAGGTAGTCAATAATTTTATAAATAAGTTTTATTCAGAGAAGAAAAAATGTTTCCCTTGTGAAGTTTCTCAGAATGCCACAGAACATTCCAATATACCCCAACTTTAAAAGGGACTCTCACATCATTGCTTTCAAACAAAATTTTTCAAATGAAAAGCCTCATACGGAATTAATAAATACTGTAAATTCGTACCTTGAAGAACGATGTTCTGGTTTATTTCGTTCGTTGCGATCTGTAAAGAAAGAAGAAAGTTATACATCAGAATTCTCCTGAAAAGCTCTAAAAAAGAAATTCTTAAATCCCAGTTGCCATACCATTACATTTACAAAGGACTGTTGAAAGGGAACCGCATCTTCGCCTGTGTAGGGCTCTTCATCAGCCCTGAGGGGACTTGCCTGACACAGGAGATAGAAAGGACTCAACGAAGGACAGGCGTGGAAACTTTCTATGGTTTGCTAAAATCACCTACTTGGAAAATATATCATTACACGTATTATCTCATTGTACAAGATCTTTCCTCTGTTAAACACTTTACTAAAACCAAAACAGATTTAGCTAAGGAAACTGAAAAGCCACAGATTACTCAGCTCAAAAAAATCATTCCATGAATCATGGTTGGCAGAAGCTTCTAACAGAATGGGGAGGGGTAAAAATGAGCAGTCAGCTACAACAACATCTGCAAACACTAAGACCAACCCGGCTTCATCCTTAACCATCTATCACCCAGAATATTTCAGAAGTTGGGTTTCAACGTTCCAGTAATAAGATGTAATAGGGTACACATAAAAAATTTTCACTTGTCACAACTGGGGAGAAGGGAGCTCTCGTGGGTAGAGACGCTGCTAAAGGTCCTACAAGGCACAGGGCACCCCCCACCCATAGACTTATTCTGCCCACGTGTTAGCAGCGCCGACATGTTGAAAAACCCTGCTAGCGGGTAAGAAATAAGAGCACAGTGGCCTGAACTTTCAAAAGTGACTCTTTGGACTGCTATAAAATGCTATTTATCAACCTTAAGACTAGCACACATGTATGTATACAAAGAGAAACCACCACAAAAAAACCACAGGTTGTCTTTTTGCAATGTCACAATTTCTTTCCAGTCTATGCTTAAAAAGGAAAAAATAAATGAAGTACAAATCTTCAGTGTTATGGAAAAATTAACAATAGGAAGCAATATACAAACCACAAAATGGCCCTGTGCGATGACTTTAAAAAATACTGTGGAATCCTATCAAAACAGTTTTCAATAGTTTCTTCCAAATTAATACTAATGAAATAGAAAAAGCAACAATTAAACAAGAACTCTTTATTTTTTCCTGATTTTATTCCTAGTGTAGCAGCATAAAGAAGATAATGAAAACATACTCTAAAACTTCTAGAAAGAAATATAGAAGAAAAGGAATAGGAGGTATATGGTTAAATGTATGTAACAATTCTTTCTGAGTGAGTTCATAATAAAAAAATGTTTTTTAAAGCCAAAGACTTAGTACACATGAAGATATTGTTCTCTGAAAGACTAATAATAGATTCACAGTAAAGCATGTTTGTTTAGATATAATGCTCTCCAAACACGAAATGTTAATATGTTTCTGGTTCCAATTTCTCCATACTGTGATTCAGTGTTATTGCAGCTTTTCAATTTTTCTGTTTTAATTTAACTTAGTTTTGCCTCATCCTTAAATAAAAATATCATGGTTTGCACTTACTGAGTATTAACATTTTTAAGTCATAGCAATACAGGGCACATTCCTCACCAGCTTTTAGCTAGCTAGTTTTGCTAACAAAAGAAAAACTTAACGTCTTAAAGTAAAGCTAGAAACTAAATACGGATCAACTAACCACATACAACAAAGCAACAACTCTTACCTGTGGCTAAAGGTGAGCTAAAACTCTGTCCAGAATGTCATTCACTGTGGCCGGAATCCTAGTTTTGTTGAGTTTATTTAGGCATGTACTAGCAAGCATCCCCACTAATCTTCCTAGTGGTACAATACACAAGAGGAGGGAGAAACAGAGTCATGATGCATGTAAACAAGACTCAGCATCCCAGGGCTTCCTTCCAGGGCCCATTCTGATTGGCAGACGTGCTATGACCAGTCTGCACAGCTGGAATGTGGCCACTCAGGAAGCGAATGGTTCGCAGCTCTCCTTCATACTTGGTTGAAGCAGGAAATTCTACCGTCTTTTTATACTTTCTGCTCTAAGGAAATACAAATCAAATGCCTTCCCACAGTACTTCTCTTACTGAATTGGTAATTAAAATATAAGAAAATAACTTGATTTTCTGTTTTAGGTCATTTTAAACATTCCTCCCCAGTTCAATCTTAAGTGTTATTTGTGTTACATTCTCATTTAAATATGTATACATAGGGTTTATAGCATGTTACTCCTAAGAACGCAGATAGTTGATAATTTGAGGGTATAGGTAATTACCCTTTACTTATAATATTCCCCATTCTGTACCTCTTGACAATGGAAAGCAAACTGAAACACGTATTCTTGGCTCCATCTTTCCCCCCAAAGTATACAAATAATTGGATTTGACATTTTGCCATAGAGCTATCTTTTAGCTTGAATACATATAAATATGTGTGAGGGTTGTGTATCTGTGTGTTTTATACATTTATACTTTTTTAACATCCTTAACATTTTAAACAAAGTAATTCTCATGATAACCAAGATTATTATGTAATTGTCAAGAAATATGTTAGTGGAAATTCTAAATTTTTGGCAAAGTAGTAAGTGGTTATTATTTTGGCCCCAAATCCAGGACTGAACAAAACAAATTGCTGAGAGCAGATTCAGGATCAAGTTTCTTGCCAACAATAACAAAACATTTGGATAAAATCTCCTTAAGAATGAGGAAAGTTCTATAGCAAACATGGAAATTTCATTTTAGTTACATATGGTACTTTAAGTGTATGGGTTTTAATTATTTCAAATAGTCTTTAGCTCAAGTCCTCAATTTTTTTAGCATTTCTAATTTTTTTTACATAGAGTTTTGCTCTGTCATCCGGCCTAGAGTGATGTGGCATTAGCCTAGCTCACAGCAACTTCAAACTTTTAGACCAGCAATTCTTAACCTGTGGGTGATGATCCCTTTGTATCAATGAAAATACATCCTGCATATCAGATATTTACATTACGATTCATAACAGTATCAAAATTACAGTTATGAAGTAGCAACGAAAATAATTTTATGGTTGGGGGTCACTACAACATGAGGAACTGTATTAAAGGGTCGCGGTATTAGGAGACATTAGGAAGGTTTAGAACCACTGTCCTCGACTCAAGCAATCCTGTCTCAGCCTCCCAAATAGCTGTGACTACAAGCACACAGCACAACACCCAGCTAGTTTTTCTATTTTTAGTAGAGATGGGGTCTCACTCTTGCTCAGGCTGGTCTCAAACTCCTAAGCTCAAGAGATCCTCCTACCTTGGCATCCCAGAGTGCTAAGATTACAGGCATGAGCTACCATGCCTGGCCTAACATTTCTAATTTTAAATATTTAGGACAGACTATACTTATAAAGGCTTTCTGAACTTTTGCATATTTAGAAATAATATGAGTAACTTACTAGTCCAAAGTCTCAGCATTTCTATGAAAAAAGAGTTAGTAAAAATAAATGCTCTAACTCTAAAATGTATTTGCTAAGTGCTACACATTCGCTATGGATAATGTACTAATTGCAGGGACCCATGCAGCACAGCATGATGGTGTAGGTGAGAGCAAGCCTGGCTGAGTAACCACGTAAAAATCTGTTGGTTTTGTATGTCTCTCTCTGTCTCACGTGTACACACATACACACACACACACACATACACACCTCTGGCATTCCCCATCCCACTCATCCATGCCTTTTGGTTAATAAATATCCCCCAAGCAGAACAAAGGCTGTTGGTAGCTGTGTGTGTAAACATGGGGAGATGTGAGGGGTGTGATGAAGGAACCTGTGGTACATCAGGGGATTGGAGAACAGTTAGGGGATCCGGAGGCTACTGTGAGGGAAGAACTCTGTGAGAACTCCAGACTACTCACATTTTCCTTTCGTGATTATTTGGTTTGAAGTAATCTAGACACACATGACTCCAATGTTTATGTCTTTAGGTACTACACCACTTTAGTAGAAATAGGTCTCTGTTATGCTGGGGAAAGCCAGACAGATCCTACTGATGTGGAACCATTCGTGGTGATTCTAATTCTAATAATATGACAAACACTTTGAACTGGAGATGACAAAAATGCAAATGTCATCTTTTGCTTTGATTAAAACTAAGAAGAATGGCCAACTCAGAACTTATTAGAATCTGTTATAAGACATTCAGGCTTTGATGATTTAGCTTTGATCACTTAACTGGAGAGAAAATCAAACCCCACTGGGTAGGGACTTACTTTACTAACTTAAGTCAGAAATGAAAGGTCTTAAATCACCCTTTGAAATTAGGGAGAAGACTTAGTCTACATGAATGAATATACACAGATATACTCACAATAGAGTAAGAAGTGATATAAAGGGAATCTGTCTCATAACTCATATTGCAGTACCAATCTCTCTCTGGGAGGAGGCTCCTAGGCATAACTGTCAAGTTCCAGCTTCAGATTAGATACCGTATGTTATTTTTGAAACGTGCATCAATGCCGCTTAAATCCTTTGTGCCATTTAGTATTCACTAAAGGTTCCACAGGGTCTGAAAAGAAATATTTGCAGTGACAATCTATTAGCTCTTTACTTACAATAGAATAAATAAAACAGTGAACCTATCCATTAC
>CAUYON010206542.1:0-77812 GCA_963573935.1 Arctocebus calabarensis | reverse complement strand
AAATGATGAATATTGTAAATCACAGATTTAAGTGTGCACATGACTGCCAAAGTATATAAGGTAGTCAGAAATAAAGTAAAATTGCTATTTGCCACGAAAAAGAGCGGTAGCCTGCTTCTTGCACTTCTGAACATTGCATTGCGGACCCACACCTGAGGCAAAGCTATAGCCCCTCGCGTCTCCCGGTCACGCAACAATTTCCCTCCAATAAGCTTTTGTGCCCTGTGGCAAACCCTGGGGCACCTGCCCTAATTTTGGCTTGGTAGGAGGTGGTACAGTGTGTTAATGCTACTTTTTGAAATGTTTACCTGCACCTAAATTTCTGTGGCTGCTTGGGAGGGCAGCAGTGGACCCACCTGGGAAACATGGGCCGCTTGGCCACCAGCTGAGAATAATCCACAGGCAGGAATTACTGTGCCCAGCATGCATAAAGCTACAGATAAAATTAGTTTTGTTGACAGTAAGATATTTACTCTTTTGAACGTTTTCAATTTCCCCTAAAAAGAACAGAAACCAAGTACTGACCTTAGCTGAGAAGCAGTGGGCCTGTGATCCCAGCATGACGGGAGGCTGAGGTGGGAGGATCCCTTGAACTCCGGAGTTTGAGACCATCCTGAGCAACAGTAAGACCCTGTCTCTATTAAAAATAGAAAAACTAGTCAAGGCTGGGCGCCCATTGCTCAGTGGTTAGGGCACTGGCCACATGCTCCAGGGCTAGTGGGTTCGAACCTGGCCTGGGCCTCTTAAACAAAAAAAATAGCTGTAGTAGGGTGGCGCCTGTGGCTCAAAGGAGTAGGGCACCGGCCCCATATACCGGAGGTGGCGGGTTCAAACCTGACCCCAGCCAAAAAAAAAAAAAATAGCTGGGGCGGCGCCTGTGGCTCAGCAAGTAGGGCACCCGCCCCAAATACCAAGGGTGGCAGGTTCAAACCCGGCCCCGGCCGAACTGCAACAAAAAAATAGCCAGGCATTATGGTAGGCGCCTATAGTCCCAGTTACTCAGGAGGCTGAGACAAGAGAATCGCCTAAGCCCAGAAGCTGGAGGTTTCTGTGAGCTGTGAAGCCACAGCATTCAACCAAAGGCAACAAAGTGAGACTCGGTCTCTAAGAAAAACAAACAAACAAAAAATAGCTGGACGTTGTGGCAGGCACCTGTAGTCCCAGCTACTAGGGAGGCTGAGGCTAGAAAATTGCTTGAGCCCAAGAGTTTGAGGTTGCTGTGAGCTACGATGTTACAGCACTCTAGCCAGAGTGACAAAGTCAATTAAAAAAAACTAGCCAGGTGTTGTGATGGATGCCTCTAGTCAGGGCAACAGAGTAAGACTCTGTCTCAAAAAAAAAACAACAAAAAAAAACAAAGCAGCATTGGGTTATTCATTTCCCCTCTCCAAGTCAGAGCTGGACTCAGGCAGGAGGTCCTGAGCCTCCTTTACACCATTCTGTATTTGGGGGTGTGTCTCTTCCCACCTGAAAGCATTTGTACTCCAGTAAAGGGCGTGACTTTCAAATAGTCGAGAATCCCATTTTTCCAGGTGACTTCCATTTTAGAATCACAGTACTTTATACTCCCTCTGTGGCGTAGTGAAGGAGACTTGTGTGCTCAGGACGTCTACATACTCAGATTCCAGGCCTCCCTGGGCCTCTGCCACCCTTGGATGTTGGCCTTTGTGTCACAGTGGCTTCCTGACGTCTTGTGCCTTAGAGACCCAGCCCCTCCGGGTCTGCACTGGCTGGCTGGGCTGAGGCGGCAGCACATTCGCTAGGGTGCCCAGCTAGCGTCCACTGGGAATGACCCTAAAGTTCACAGTCACGAGGTCAGCAGGGTGCAGGCACCTTGGAGTGAGGCCAGCAGTGAGCACAACTTGAGCTTGCTCTGCAGGCATTCGTGGTCTCTTAAGACCCCAGATCTGAGCCCAGGACCATCGCCTCCCACCTGTGTGCATAGACCCACTCAACGCCCACATCACTGAGCCTTTTGAGTGGCAGACGCCGCAAAGCTCTGGCCCCAGGTGGTATCTTCAGAACTGCCCTCGGCTGACCTGGGCTCAGCCCTACTGGGCTGAGTCTCCAGAAATACACCTGAGGGGCCCTCTGCAGGCATGGGGCCTCCCCAGGTCACTTGCAACCCACAGAATATGGTAGAAATGACACTCCTGGCTCCCAGATAGTCCAGGAGAGACGCTGGAGCCACCATCCTGCTCTGGGAAGCCTTGCGCTAGGAAAGGGCCATCATGTCCAGTCTGGCTGTCCCCGTCTGGCTGTCCCAGAAAGAGGAAGCCCAAGGCAGCCACATGTGGGGCAGGGTGAAGAATAGGTGACCCAGCTCACCCAGCTGTGTAGCTGGGCCCAGGCGCTGCCCCAGCCATTCCTGCTTCTGGCACCTTGGCTCTGTCCTACCCTCAGCATGGGGAGGAGTGCACCACAGTCCAGTCCAGAGCCCCTCCTAGGCTGAAGCACTGGGTGGGAGCTCTCAGACATCCTGCCTGGGCCCCAGGCCTCCTTTGAAAGATGCATGTGTGGATGAAGCAAGGGCTCTGGGGACACCTGGCAAGCCTGAGAGTGAATGCTGCTGAAGACTCAATGCCCCTCAGTGTCCCTAGAGGCTCACCACCCAGTGAGCAGTGACAGTGGTTTGCTACAGTGGTGACTTTCTCCAAAGCATGGTACTCACGCACCTCTCTGCAGATGGGTCTGTATTGCCCCTAACTGCCAGTTTGGTGGGAGGAGGGGCAGCCATCCTCGCCTAGGACTGCTGATCAGCTCCGAGGATTCTGGACCAGACTTAGGCCCAGCACCCAAGCAAGAGCTAGTCTAGGTCAGGATGGTGGGTCCCCTGGGCCTCCTGAGGGCTCACCCAGACAGCAAGCAGGGCCCTGGCAGTTCTGCTGGGCAGAGAAGGCTCCTAATAGATGTCCAGCAAATCAGACTCTCAGGAGCAGCTGAGGCAAGCCCCACAGAGGCAGACCAGCGGGCAGACTGGGCCAGGGCAGCCAGTGTACTGTACTCCTTCACGAGTCCAAGCACCTGTGAAGCAGCCCTGGCCCCACTGCCCAGCCTCAGTCATCATTCTCATGGGTACAAAGGCCCTTCTACCCACGTGGACTAGCATGAGGCCTGGGAGGACCAGACGACGACGTCCCATCCCTGGGGCCCCAAAGAGGAGCTGCCACACGGTGCCCCTTCCTTCCCACCAAGAGCCATTTCTACTCCCTAGTCTGTCTTAAAGCCGCCAATTATCAGCTTCTCAGAGCTGCCTCCAGCCAGGCCACGTGCTCTGGTGCCCTTAAGCCTCCAGAGCGGGGCTTTCAGCAAGTGGCAGAAGCCTTCATGGTGACAAGCTGCCCCACGAGTGTCTGGATTCCATGTACTTCCAGGCAGCAGTGGTCAGTCCCTGAGCTCTTTCTGGGTGTCCTTAGAGCCGAAGTCCTGGTCTTGTGCTTGGACATTCATGGCCCTCCCTGGGTGTGCAACTCCCCTCCTGCAATATTTGTGAGCCTAGCTGGCTGAGACCATTGAACCCAGCCAGGGCACTCAGAGCTCGTCTTGCCACTATCTGCAGCCAGAGAAGGGATGGAGGCCAAGAAGTCCTTCCCGTTCTGGAAGGACAGTTGTGAAGTGGTGTGAACTGGTGCACTCAGCACCATATGTGTGTGTGCCCTGCATTATGTGTGCCTGTACCATGCATGTGCCTGCATCACACATGTGCTTGCATCATGCATGTGCCTGCATCACATGTGTGCCTGTACCATGCTTGTGCATGCATTATGTGTACCTCAAATCACACGTGTGTGCCCTGCGTCACCCTTGCCCTGCATCAAACATGTGTGGCATGCAGACCTGTGCCTCAGAAAGATCTCAGCATGCTTCCTCCTGCTGGCCTGTGCCCATTGCTGAGACCTACAGTGACTAGCTCTGATGTGCGCACTAGCACAGCTGAAGGTGCTGAGGACTGGAGGACTCGGCCTCACCATTTTCCTGTTGCCAGTGTGGGAGGAGGACGCAGGGCTTGCCCTGGAGCTGTGCAGGTGGCTTGGCTGGAAGGTGCCCACTGGATGCCTGTACGTGGATCATGGCCCCTCCTCTCCCTCTGGCCACCTCTGGCCTGGGGGCTTTCCTGGTGGGGGAGGGGGGTAGTGGGTAGTAAGGAGTCTCCGGTGGATAAACACATGGCTCCACTGTCAGGGGCTACTCAGGACAGCTCCCACACTGCAAACTGCTGGGTCCCCCTCACCTGGCTGTTCCTGAAATCATTGGAAAATAAACAATCAATTTTCTCTCAAAGCCAACTTCTGCCATGCTGCACATGGGTTCCCAGCATTACCAAGGTATTTCAAGGCCCCTGGACAGGGCAGCAGGAGGGCCGGCTTGCAGTCCCTGATCCAGGGGTTGTGGGCAGGAGCTCGGGACGGAGGGTCTTCATCTGCAGCCATGCTCCCCAGACTCAGGTGTTTGTCTCACTGCAGGCTCTGGTCTAACACGTGGGTGGAAGGTGGTGTCCTCCAGGCAGAGTTGGGCTATGAGAGGGGCGTCCTGTAGGGGGCCAGGGGTTGGGGGCTGGGACCATGCACTGTCTGGGGCTGAGAACAGGGCAGTGAACCTGCCCAGCCCGCAGGAGAGATGGCGCCATCAGCCCTCTGCTGAACTGTGTGGTTGCCTCTCTTCAGACCTCCTGGGGGCACAGCTGGTGGCAGTGAGTCCCCAGGCCTCAGAGGCAGGAGAAATGAGTCACCCCCTCCTACTGGGTGAGGAGGAACGCACCCAGATGCCTGCGTTACTCAGTGACTCAGAGCTGGAAATGCCATTTTTAGAAGCTGCACTAAGGATCAGCGTCAGGGAAGCAGAATTTCTCACACTGAGCAAGATTTACAGAAGCCTCATCTCCAGCAGAGAGGAGCTGGAGGGTGGGGCCCCCAGCCAGCAGTAAAGGGCCTCAATGTCCGTGCCTGCCCCAGAGCTACAGACCCTGGGTCAAAGGGCACCAGGGCAGAAGCCACAGCACAACCTTGTCCTGGTGAACCCCAACCATGGGGCAGGGCAGTGTCAGCAACCCAGGGCTGGGCCGGGACACATCTTTCCTCCAGCCACATTGGGGTCCCCGATCCACCTTCACCCAGGGGGGGGAGGGGGCACCCACACACTTGTGCTGGAGGATGGCTCCCTGCATGGCCCTCAGCCCCTGAACCAGCAGGGAGGGGCCACATGCTGACGCCAACCCAGCACTGGCAACAGCATAGCTGGAGGCCACACCCATCAGTTCCTGGGCTGGAGCTTTTTGGACACGCTGACCCAGCCCCGCCTGGGCCCATGGGTCAGAGTCCTGGGAGTGGGCGGAGCACCCACAGCCTCCAGGTGGGCCCAGGGGAGCTGGAGCCTCAGGAAACCTGGTGTCAGGACATACTGTTGAAGACCTGTCCAGAAGGCATAGAGGCTCCCACATGTGTGCAGGCACGGGCACATGAGCATGCATGTCTGCATGTGCCTGTGTGCAAGTCTATGCATGTGTCTGTATGTGCACATGTGAGCATGTCTGTGTGCATGTACATGTGAGTATGTATCTATACATGTGCCCAAGTGAGCATCTGCGTCTATGTCCAGGCCTGTGCCTGTGTTAGCATGTCAGTGTGTATGAGTATGTGTGGGGGGTCTGTGTGTGTGCATGTGACCGCATGTGCAGGCCTGTGTACAAAGGCACGCATGTCTGTACATATCTGTGCAGGCATTTCACTGTCTTGAACAGACCTGGTGGCATCACACCTACTCACTGTGGACAATATGTTAGCAAAAAAAATCAAACATAATTTCCAGAGTGATGGTTTCCAAAGTCAGTTCTTCATCAGATATCTTGGTGTAGGCCCCCAGGCCAGACGTTCTCCCACCCTGCCCCCAAGGCCAGGGCACAGGGCAGCTGGGGCTCCCCCCTTTCTCAGGGAACCCCATTTGTGGGTGTGCTTGCCTCCTGCTCCCTGAGGATTCACCAGTAGCTGGATCCGACGGCCCCTCTTCTCTTACTTAAGGGCAGTGGGCTGCAGGTGCCAACCAGTGAGTGGACTGGCTGTTGGGGGTCACGGACTTCCCCTAGTATAGTCAGCGTGAGCTGGGATGGGGCAGGGCTTGGGAGGAGTGTGGCTTTAGCCCTTAGGGCTTGGCCAAGCATGAACAAAAACATGGAAGTTTCTCAAAATACTTGAGATTAATTTGAAGATGTTTAAACAGTTCTTGGGGTTTCTTTGCATGTTCGTTGTTGAAGACGGCTATATGAAATGATGGGGCTCTAAGTCAGGCCAGAGCTGCTGACTTCTGGAGTATCAAACACTTCAGAGATGCAGACTGGGTGACCCCACTGGGAGCCAGTGAGAAACGGGGTGCTTGAGCTGCTGCTCCTCCAGCCTCTACTGATCTCCGAAGCCACATTCCCTAGAGAATGTTGGTCTAGTGGAAAGTGGTGCTGCCGTGAGACTGAGAGCCAACCTTGGCCCTTGGCTGCCCATCAGGACAGCGCAGTCCCTCCAGCCTGGGCAGAGTGGAGTGAGCAGGCTGAGTAGTGGCAGCACTTGCGACATTAGTCCCACAGGGTTCCTGCTCCAGGACTGTCCTTGACCCTCGATATTCTGCACAAAAGTGGGAGAACTGCATCCACACATCTCAAGACAAGTTCACAAGGATGAGGCAGAGGGTCCTTGTGCTGAGTAAGAGCCAGGCTTGGGACCAGCTCTGATGGACGAAGGAAAGTAAGTTCAATATAGAGTAACCAAATGTGAACCATGGTGGCTCACACCTGTAATCCCAGCACTCTGGGAGGCTGAGGCAGAAGGATCCCTTGAGCTCAGGGGTTTGAGACTAGCCTGAGCAAGAGTGAGACCGTCTCTACTAAAAATAGAAAAACTAGCCAGGCACTGTGGTGGGTACTCGGGAAGCTGAAGGAAGGGATACTTTTTCTTCACTTTGTCACCCTGGGGTGAGTGCTGTGGTGTCATGGCTCACAACAACCTCAAACTCGTGGGCTCAAGTGATCCTCTTGCCTCAGCTTCCTGAGTAGCTGGGACTTAAAGGTGCCACAACGCCCAGCTATCTTTGGATAAACTTAACAAAAGATGTGCCAGACCTGAGCATGACTACAAAACATTGCTGAGTGACATTTAGTCACCAGAGTATTGTCAAGATGCCCCCCCTCCCCATGCAGACCTGCAGGCTCCATCGATCCCAATCAAAATGCCAGTGGGCTTTGTTGTGGAAATGATAAGCTGGCTCTAACATTTACATGGGAACACAAAAACCTAGTATAGCCAAAATTTCCTTGAAAATTAAGAGAAAAGTAGGAGACACATGGAAAGCCACCATGAGCAAGATGGGGTCAGACAGGTCTGCAGACGGTGGGGGTTAGGGTGGGAGAGGCAGGTCCCCACCCAAAGCAGAGGGGCAGAGTAGCCATGTGAGAAAGGCACTGTCACCAAGTGGCCATAGGTCCATTTGTTGACAAGTGGTGCTGGGTCCCTCCCCATATCAAACAGCCATTTGAGAAAAAAGGTTGAAAATGGATCATGGACCTAACTAAATGAATCTGCTAACCCTGTAAAACGAAAAAACAGAAGTTAACCTTATTGATCTTGGTTTGGCAACATATTTGGCATCAGAATTAGGAACTTTTGCTCTAAAAAGAGCTGCAGTGGCTCAGCACCTGTGGCTCAATGGGCTAAGGTGCCAGCCATGTACACCTGAGCTGGCAGGTTTGAATCCAGCCCCAGCCTGCCAAACAACGACGGCTGAAGCATTAAGTAATGTTGCAGTCTTCCATGCCCAGGATGTGAATGTCTACACGCATCTCTCTTGCACACGTGCTGGTGTTTAGGAAGTGGACAGTGGCTTTGGCCACACCAGGTAGCCATTGGGCAGAGATGTGTCTGAGGCCATGTTTAGGAGAAATTGCTCCGGAGCTGTACCTCACTCATCCTCCACTGCAGGAAGCTCCCTCACGGTCAGTTCTAGCACCACCATGGTGACCCCTGCCCCCCAGGCCTCAGCATACACCCATGATGAGCCCAGCCTGTCCATGGCATGGTCAGCTCCCTGAAGGTTGGTTTCTTCTGAGCACCCAGGAGGGGAAGGCGCTGCCTGGCCCACCTGCACCCTAGCCGTGCCCATGCTTGGCTGGTCTCCTATGTTCCTCACCTGCTTATCCAGGCGGTGATAACAGCATAGTCAAGGAAACAGCCACACACTTTAGTCTGAGTGAACCAGCAGCCCTCCTAGCCTAGAAACATGGGCGCCCACCAGCAACCTGCCAACAGCACTTCTCCAACTGTCAGTTTTATCCACTAGTTTGGAGAAACAAAAGTTTTAACATCACCAGAAGAGGGAAATATAGCAAGGAACGGACTGCAACAGCTTCAGACTTTTGTGGGTGAAGATTAAGCACTCAGGGCCACACCCTGGCTGCCAGCAGCGCCCCACAGACACAGGATCAGGAGTACAAGCCAGGGGGCAGGGGAAGTGTTATGTACAATGGCAAGCCACCCTATTTGCACCAAATTCCAAAGGCCAGTGCCAGGCAGAGAATACACACACGCTCAGTAAATATTTCATTAGGCGAATAACGACTGCAGTTGTAATGAATTCCACGAAGGAGATGCTTGGCAATGCAGAAAGCAGGTAAGAAGTGTGGTGGCGGTACAAAGAAATAAGAGTCGGTGCAGACAGTCCACAGACCGTGGCGGGGGGCGGGCTCTAACAGTAACAAGTGGCATTACCAATCAACTTGGAAACAACAGACTCGTTAGTCTATACAGCAAAAGACGAACCTCGGTTCTTCCCTCAGAACACGCGTGCACACGCCACAGTCAATGCCAGATGGATTAAAGACACACACACGTGTATGATACAAAATATTATCTTTATGACTTGGGATTAGGGAGTGGCTTCTTAAGCACATCTAAGATGCTCAAACAGGAGAAGACTGATAAATTGCCGCGTAATAAAAAACCATAAAATGTTATTCTAAATAATGTTAAGCCAACTGGTAGATTGAGAAAAAGTATTTATAACATGTAACAAAGGATTAATAGCCAGAACAGATAAAGAATATATCCAATAAGAACAAGTTAGCCAGTGGAAAATGGGGAAAAGATATAAAAAGGCAATTCACAGATGAGGAAACCAGCACCTCACTCAAGCGTCGCGCACTTACTAGGCTGGAAGCCGCTGCTGAGACCGCTATGACCCATCCACTCCAAGTAACTTTCTGGAGATACCTTGGGAGAAACACTGCCATTTTAATAAATGAAATAAAAAGTCCCAGTATAAGGATATTTATTTTTGCGGTAAATGTTGGATTTAGTGATTGTCTCCTCATGAACACTTGATTTCCACATCTGAGCACCTCACATGTTGGCCTCCAGCTGCGCCGACCGGCAGTAGGGTAAGCGGCCCCCACTGGGAACCAGCATGGAGCGTCTCCTCCTCATGCACACTGATGAGAACACACAGAAAACTTTTTAAAAAGATGTATTCTTGAACATTTTAATTTAAAAAAATCAAAAGGAAAATTGAACAGTGCCTAAGTCTTTATTTTTCATAACCTACATTTTTTTCAAATTAGACATTTTTACACTGAATGACACAAAAGAAAACTTAAATTACCAATAGTTTACACGTAAGCTTGATTCCAGTCTCAATGAAAACAGAAACAAAAACCCTCAGGACACATCCACATCACACTCCACTTGTGACCCGGTGGCTAGCACGTGGTCAGTCTCCATGGCTGGTGCCCCTGCACCCCTGTGCTAGTGCAGTGACCACAGCCTGCCAAGGGGCACCTGGCAGGCACAACCAGAGACCTGTTTCCTGGACATGCAGGGCCAGCTTGTCAACAAACTGTAGGACCCTGACCACACGACCAGGAGAAGACACGTTCCGCTCCCGCCAGTGATAACCAGTGACACAGCGACAGGGGTCTGGGGGAAGGCAGGACAGCATGGCTCTTCCGCCTGGGACACGCACTTGGAGGAACAGGCCCTGGTTCTCACTGCACTAGCTCCACAGGGCAAAGACCATCACACGATTTCACAAGTTACAATGTCATTCATCATTGTTGGGGGACAAGAAGGAGTTACCTTTTACAAAAATGTGTGAAAGCCACTGTCACCACTGCAGGAGGCAGCAGTCTGCTGGCATGCCACACTTCCTGTGCAATAACGCCTCTTATTTTCTAAGGGGAGAATCTCAAATATCAGAAAGGTTTTTTTTGACATCGTATAGCTATTTGGCATGTCACCTTTGCTTAATTAAAAAGAATGCTATAAAAATCACACCGAGCAGGGCTGCAGCTCTGAAGCAGCAAGCTGCCACTGGTTGGGCAGGAGCTGCTCTGCGGCCGAGATGCTGATGGCCCCCAGCTCACTCCCTGTGCTGCGATGCTCACACCTGTGGGAAAGGATTTCTCATGATTAAAAGCCAGGTACTTGCTTGGTAGGTGAGAGGTGCTGTGATTTGAGAATGAGGTGGTGCCCAGGCTCCCAGTGAAGACGGCTCATGAGGGCCTAGGCCTGAGGCACCTTCCCAGCTCTTACTGCATCTGTGAGTTTGGGTTTCAGACTGACCACTGGTTTTTGGTCAGTGATCTGACAACTACAAAGAGATAAAAGCCCTCCTTTAATGGGCAACTGAAAAACAGCACTGAGTGTATTTCTGTATGTTTGAATAATGGCAACGGATATGATTATTTTTTACCTTCAGTTGAAGATCCTACCAATTTTTGCTTTCTGTGCTATACTTTAAAACCTTTCACACGCATTACAAGGAGTATGTACTTGCACCCTTGAAAGAGCACGAGACATGCGAAGGCTTTAATGAGACTTTCCAATTCCCTTTGGCAGCATCAGTTCCACACACCAGTATCAGAGAAAAAGAAAAAAATCTCAACAAATTAAAATAATATTCAAATCACAACATTTAGTTTATCTACATCCAACTCAACATCAACATTTATAATATATCAATAATTTTTATCAGATTTTTCTCTGTAGGTACCTTTTTAATATGTTCTGATTATTTACAACTGTACAAGCAGAGCACACTCCCGAGTGCACATATTTAATACAGTATCGACTCATTGCATTTACAGGATTTTTCAACAATCTGAAAAAAGATCAACTGTGTGAACTCTTTAAGGTATGTTACAAAGACGACTGCTCGTTCCTGCACCACAGAGCGCTCACCAGGAGGCTGGCCGCAGACCCACGTGCCGAGCAGCTGGCCGACAGCCCGGACAGGCTCCACGAACTCGAAGCTGTCTCATACAAAGTTAAGGCAAAGTCATTTTCAAGTTTAAATAAAATTCAAGTCTTTAAATATTGGATGGAAAATTTTTTTTTCTTAAAAAAAAAACAACAAAAAAAACCAAACCCTCAGTCTTGTTAAATAACATTTGTGGAATAAACTGTATGGTTACATTTAGCAGGAAATATTCTTATTTTAATGTTTGCTGCTTAGAATACTTAAAGAAGGATTTTAGGCATTTTAAAACAAAATAATTTATATTTAACTTTATTACAAACTTGCTAACCCTAGTGCATCCTTTTCTTCAGAAGTGTAGCACTTCTACAAGTGAATCAACGAGACCCTCGTCCTGGAGGTAAAGAGCTGGGTTTTGTCCTCCACCAGCCAAAGAGGGGAAGCCACCAACAACACTCTCAGGGTCACGTGACGTGAACTACATGCCGATGCAGAGCACGGGGAGCTGTCCATGGGGAGCTGGCAGGCTGTGAACTCTCCACCCAGTGCTGGGGACAGGGACAGAAATGTGCACGGAGCAGGTGTCGCCACAGGAGCTCATGGGATCAGAACAACATCCTGGTACAACTTCTGTAACATGTCAGTGGGCAACAAAGTTTATATTTCCATTTAGGTTCTATTCACAATGTGCTTTGAATTTATTTTACATAATAGCCACTTGAAACTGGAGTGAGAAGCTGGTTACTTGCTTGCAGTACATCGAAGCTCAAGGTGTCAGGTGCCCCTGTGCTCTCTGCAGCTGCGTCTTGCCCACCACATCGGAAGGGGTCTCTGCACTCTCTGTGCCAGAGCACCAGGCAGCCTGGACGCAGGCACAGCCCATGTCTTGCAGCCCCTCCTCCAGGAGGCTGTGCCTCCTTTGCTGGGGCAGCCCCTTACCCACCTGCCAGGCTGCCGAGAGATGTACACTTGCAGCCCAGTCACTGAAAAACGAAGTAGCATAGCTCCCTTAATTTAGAAAAACTCACTACATACAGCTAGCATTCAGAGTCACATGGAGACTTAAAAAATACCAATTTGTTAGGATAAATGCATTTTCTATCCTGGAAAAAAAAAAATCTGACTTATGCATCACCTCTAGTTAAGCACCAACCTAAAATAAGGTTTATATTAATTAAATCCTGAAAAATAGATTTTTTTTTCTCAAGAGGGGGAAAATCCAACTCACAGAAGAAAAATAACTTGCGGATCCCCAAGGCCTCAAACACTGCAAGCTCCTAACCAGCAACTCACTCGCGTGCTGAGTGGAAGAGTGTTCCGCATAGTCGGCTCTCACTGGGGGGATTTGGGAGGGGTGCTCTGTTCCCTGCTGAGGCGCTTCCCGAGAGCTGGGGGCGAGGGTCGGCGCCCAGGCTGCCGCCTCTGGTCTCTGGGGGCTGCAGGTGTGGACTTGAGGGCAGGGGTCTCTCTTTGTCTCTCTGTGGGCTCCATCAGCTGCTTGTCCTCCTTCCCGCAGACAATAGTGTTGGGCTTCTGTTCTCTTGGGGGTTGCAATGGGGAAGAGGGAGGCTCTTTACTTGTTCTCTGACAAATCTCTGCGTAGCTGGGCTTCCGCAGTTCCTGGAAGCAGACAAAGGTGGGATCATGTGCATGAAATGACATCGCCTGGGACCATACAGACACACATTCACTTAAAAGTAAGGACTTTTTTTTTTGAGACAGAGCCTCAAGCTGTCACCCTGGATAGAGTGCCATGGCATTACAGCTCACAGCAACCTCCAATTCCTGGGCTCAACTGAGTCTCTTGCCTCCGCCTCCCAAGTAGCTGGGACCAAAGGCACCTGCCACAACGCCTGGCCATTTTTTTTGGTTGCAGCCATCATTGTTGTTTGGTAGTCCCAGGCTGGATTCGAACCCGCCAGCTCAGGTATACGTGCTGGCGCCTTAGCCCGTTGAGCCACGGGCGCCGAGCCAGGAGTTTTTTTTTTTATTTTTATTTTTTAAGACAGAGCCTCAAGCTGTCACCCTCAATAGAGTGCTGTGGCATCACAGCTCACAGCAACCTCCAATTCCTGGGCTCAAGTGAGTCTCCTGCCTCTGTCTCCCGAGTAGCTGGGACCACAGGCGCCCGCCCCAACGCCCGGCCATTTTTTTTTTTTTTTTTTTGGTTGTAGCTACCATTGTTGTTTGGCAGGCCCAGGCTGGATTTGAACCGCCAGCTCAGGTGTATGTGGCTGGCGCCTTAGCCCTTTCAGCCATAGGCGCCGAGCCAAAAGTAAGGAGTTTTAACTGTAACTAAATTTCCATCTTTATCAGTTTTTAATTTAAAAAAGAAAAAAAAAACTAATAAAACCCAGTGATCTTGTTTTCCCTGCAGTACATCTTTCCCTCTAAGAATCTTTTAAAAATGGATAAAATCAGAAAATGTATAGTGAGGACAAGGCCGACTGCACTCTGGGCAACACAGACCCTTGGCAAAACCTTGTGAAAGGGTACCAGATGAGAATCAGATGCAGCTTGCTTTACCCCCCTTCCTTGAGAAGACAAGATGGTCCCCAACAGGACAGACCAAAACTGTCCTTAGAAATGCTTTACACACTAGGAATGTGCGTTTAAGCTTGCCGGTCTACGGCCACACCATCCTGAACGTGCCTGATCTTGTCTGATCTTAGAAGCTAAACAGGATCGGGCCTGGTTAGTACTTGGATGGGAGACCACCTGGGTGTACTGGGTGCTGTAGGCTTTTGCCTCTTCTTCCTTTGGCCAGGAGCAGTAGCTCATGCTTGTAATCTCAGCACTCTGGGAGGCTGAGATGGGTGGACTGCCTGAGCTCAGGAGTTTGAGAATAGCCTGAGCAAGAGCAAGACCCTGTCTATACTAAAAACAAAAAAACTGAGGCAAGAAGATCACTTGAACCCAAGAGTTTGAGATTACTATGAACTGCGATGCCATGGCACTCTACCCAGGATGACAGTTTGAAACTCTGTCTCAAAAAAATGAAAAGAGTGGTGAAGATGCAGCTGCACAGATGTAGAGCTCTGAGTGCTCACTGGCTGCTGAGTGGACAGAGAGAACGGCACATGTACACAAGTGCCAACCAGCCATGGGAAGGACAGAACATCTTTTGCAGCAACCTGGTTGGAATGGGAGGCTGTTATCCAAAGTAAAGTGCCTCACAGACAGAAAATGAAACCCCACAGATTCTCAGTTACAAGCAGGAGCTAAGCTATGGCCATGCTGCGGCACACGGACTAGGGAGGACACTGAGGGGGACACTGGGGAGCGGGACAGGGACGCAGCATGCCTTACATCAGACAGGTCGCAACACAGCTCATCCACCATACCCCTAAATCTAAATACAAATGAAACTAAATTATGCGGCGGTCACAAGATTATCTTAGCTGAAGATGGAAAGAACCCAGGCAGAGACTGAAGATTGTCTTAGTCCAAGATGAGATTACGGGATGAATAAGAACTTTTAAAAGCTCTGTGTTTCTGATCAGAAGGGTACTGGTACTTTTTGAGACAGGAGCCTGCTACCCTCCCCATTTGCTGGCAAATTAATAAATTTCTCTTTCCTTCTCAGAAAAAAAAAATTAAAGAAATTTAAAAACCTTAAGCAAACATAGAAGAATAGTGAAGATGAAGCTAATCACTTCACTGCAAGGTGTTATAGGCTTCCAGACAAATGGGAGCATAAAGGCTAAGTAGCATAGGACCCTTAACATGTCTCACCTGCAAAAGTCATTTGTTGCTTCGTAATTTTCACCTATTAAAAAAATATTTTCGGGCGGCTCCTGTGGCTCAGCGAGTAGGGCGCCGGCCCCATATACCGAAGGTGGCAGGTTCAAGCCCGGCCTCGGCCGAACTGCAAAACAAAACAAAACAAAATAGCCGGGCGCTGTGGCGGGCGCCTGTAGTCCCAGCTACTAGGGAGGCTGAGGCAAGAGAATCGCTTAAGCCCAAGAGCTGGAGGTTGCTGTGAGCAGTGTGACGCCACAGCACTCTACCCAGGGCGATAAATTGAGACTCTGTCTCTACAAAAAAAAAAAAAAAAAAAAAATTTCGGGCTCAGCGCCTGTGGCTCAATGGACTAAGGCGCCAGCCACGTACACCTGAGCTGGTGGGTTCGAATCCAGCCCAGGGCCCGCCAAACAACAATGACGCTGGAACCCAAAAATGGCCAGGCGTTGTGGCAGGCGCCTGTAATCCCAGCTACTTGGGAGGCGGAGGCAGGAGAATCACTTGAGCCCAGGAATTGCAGGTTGCTGTGAGCTGTGATGCCACAGCACTCTATCCAGGGTGACAGCTTGAGGCTCTGTCTCAAAAGAAAAAAAAAAAAAAAAAATTTTTCGGCGGCTCCCGTAGCTCAGTGGGTAGGGCACTGGCCACATACACTGAGGCTGCCAGGTTTGAACCCAGCCTAGGCCAGCTACAACTACAACAACAATTAGAGCCATGCACTGCGGTGGGCGCCTATAGCCCCAGCTACTTGGGAGGCTGAGGCAGGAGAATCGCTTAAGCCCAAGAGTTTGAGGTTGCTATGAGCTGTGACACTATGCCATTCTACCAAGGGATACAGCTTGAGACTGTCTCAAAATAAATAAATAAATAAAAAATCTTTTAGACTCACCCAGTGGCTAGTAAGGACTTACACCTCCAAATCTAAGGAGAAGTCTCATTCAAGACCAAGTTGAGGATGATACAAACCAGATAACAGAGGCTGGACTCACCTGGCAGGAGACCACCAGAGGGTGTGGGCCTGCCAGACCCAAGGGATGGAGGCTTGTGGGACCACTGTCTCGTTCTTCCAGTTTCTTTTATTTCTTTTTTTTTTTTTTGACAAAGTATTGGTCTGTCATCTCGACTGGAATGCAGTGACACAGTCAACCTCCAACTCCTGGGCTCCAGTGGCCCTCCTGCCTTGGCCACCCGAGTGGCTGGTATTATAGGTATTAGCCATCATGCCCAGCTAATTTTTCTTATTTTTGTAGAGATGGGGTCCTGCTATATTGCTCAGACTGGCCTCAAACTCATGGGCTTAAGCATTCCTCTTGCCTCAGTCTCCCAGAGTTCTGAGATTACAGGCGTGAGCCACCACATCTGGCCCTTCCTACCTTGTTACCAGACACATGACACACACATACAGAAAATGTTTAACTGATCATACATTCTACAGAAGGACAGGTGTTGGGATTTTGTTAATACTCAAGAAAACTCTGTTGACAACAAGGCTGTGGAACTGGGAAGTGACCAGAGTGGTTATTGGAAATTATCAGCAAATATTCAGGGCATTTTGTAGAGCTGCAAATACAAACCCACCAAATCAGCCTTGATACAAAGGTGAGCTGACTAAGGATGGCAGCATCACTGACTATTGTGGACAAGGTAGGCAGGAGGTACTCACCGTGGCAGCTCCATTCACCTGTACGGATTTACACGCAGTGGTGGTGAAGGTGGGAGGGAGTCTGTCCCCACCATGGGCTTCCTGCTGCTTCTCCACTGCCTTGGGGTCCCTGTAAAAGTGACAGTAGCATCTGAATCTCACGACCACTGTGGGCCACTCACATCTATGGACACTCAGGTGCTGGCAGAACACTGGTACTCACTCGGGCAGATGGGCTGGGGAGGGGGGCCGCTCACAGGCTGCTGAAACTGCACAGGAAACCGGCACCAGGGGCTCTCTGGGGACTGCTGCAGGGACAGTGCTCGAACTGGCATCTGCACTGAGGCTCTGAAATCACCGAGTTGCAGTTTACAATGGGGCAAAGATGCATTCACCAGAGCTTTGCTATAGGAGGGGAGGGTCAAACAAGGACAGATACCCCCACATCTGCAAGCCTGCTCCTGTCTAAGAGACAGGGGCCAACCAAGCCAGTGCTGAGTGGAACTGGCTGCCCTGTATGTGCCCACCCTACCCATGGACACCAGGATAGAGGGAAGAGAGTCTTCACTAGCAAAAATACCTAGAAGACCACAAGTCTGTCCTTGGGAGCACTCCAGAGAGCTCTGCATAAGTCAGAAGTGCTTCCCGACCCTCCCTGCACTTCTGCTACAGTGATCTGCAAGTCTGTCTCCTCAGCATAGAATCAGACCCATCTGCTCCTGCGGGGCCAAGCACAGCCACACAGAGTGAGCACTCAAATGCCTGCTGAGTCAGGAGTTGCTACAATAGTTAAGGATGACTCGTTCTTATAACAGAACACAGAGTTGAGTGAGCTCTGGCAGGTACAACCCTTGGAAGCAGATAAATTAATGCTCCAAATTAAAAAGGCAAGGAGACTGAGACTCAAAACTTTTAAAGTAGTTTGTCCAAGGTCATGAAGCCAAGAAATGAAATGAATCCAGCAAAGGCTGAAGTTATAAAGTCAATGTAAAAAAATTAACAGCATTTTTATATGCCAATGATTGAACTAAAAACTAAATCAAGAATCAAGAATCATTCATGACAACTGCAAAAAATACAAAATATCTAGGAGTAGATTTGACCAAGGTGGCAAATGATCTTTACAAGGCAAATACAAATCACTAATGAAGGAATCAGATAACACAAACTAATGCAAAAACATCTCATGCTCCTGGATTAGAAAAATCAACATTGTCAAAATGCCCATCCTGCCCAAAGCAATGTATGCAATTCCTGTCCAAACACCAACATCATTTTTCACAGAATTAGAAAAAATAACCCTAAACTTCATATGGAACTAAAACAGAGTCCAAATAGCTAAAACAACCCTAAGCAAAAAGAAGAAATCTGGGATGCTTCATGTTACCTGACTTCAAATTATACTATAAGGCTTTAGTAACCAAAACAACTTGGTACTAGTGAAATTAAAATAGATACAGATCAATGAAACAGAATAGAGAACCCAGACATAAAGCCACCTACCTACAGCTAACAGATCTTCAACAAAGCAGACAACAACATACTCTGGGAAAGATAAATGGTGCTGGGAAAATGGGAAAGCCACCTGCAAAGGAGGAAACTGGATCCCTAACTCTTGACGTGTACAAAAATTAACTCAAAGTAGATTAAAGACTTAAATGTAAGATTTGAAGTAATGAAAATTATAGAGCAACATCTAGGAAAAACTCTTCTGGACACTGGCCTAGGCAAATTTATGACTAAGACCCCAAAAGCAAAACACAATAAAATATAGACAATGGGACTTGATTAAACTAAAAAGTTTCTGTGCAGTAAAACAAATAATCAAGAGAGTAAAGAGACAACCTACAGAACGGGAAAAAATATTTATAAACTATGTTATCTGACCAAAGATGAATTATTCAGAATCTACAAGGAACTCAGTAAGGAAAAAACCCAATCCCATTAAAAAGTAGGCAAATGACACAAACAGGCATTTAACAAAGAAGACATACCAATAGCTAAAAAGCAAAAGCATGTGATATCAGGAGACCTACCATCTGGTCCAGCAAACCCCACCACTGGGGTCCACCCAGAGGAAAAGAAATCATTACATCATAGACACCTGCATTGTGTATTTACCACAGCACAGTTCACAGCCATGAAGATGCAGAGCCAACCTGAGGGCCCATCAGCAGATGAGTGGATAAAGGACACATGGTAGACCAGCCTGAGCAAAAGTGAGACCCTGTTTCTAATAGAAATAGAAAAATTAGCCAGGCGTGGTAGGTGCCTGTAGTCCTAGATACTTGGGAGGCTAAGGCAGGACGATCATTTGAGCCTGGGAGTTTGAGGTTGTAGTGAGCTGTGATGATGCCACTGCACTTCAGCCTGAGCTACAGAGTGAGATCCTATTTCCTAAAGAGGAAAAAAACGTCGTATATACACCATGGGGCAATACTCGGCAGTAAGGAGTTGAAATATGCCTTCTGTACAACTTAGATGGAGCTATAGGCCATTATCCTGAGTGGAAAGTCTCGGGAACAGAAAAACAAATGGTTCACATTCTTTTATCAGCAGGATCTAAACGACATCTACACGGGGCACAGGGGTGCAATGACAGATGCCGGAGACTCGCAGAGGGTGGGTGGGAGGGAGGGGGTAAGGATGAAGATTCACCCCTGGGCACAAAGTACACTACTCGGATGATGGGTTCACCAAAAGCCCTGACTCCACACTGTACAATATATATGTGTAGAAGAATTTGACCTGTACATTGTAAATTTATTTTAAAACAAAACCAGATGTTCTCATTTCAGCCAGTGCCCCATGTACAGTGGCTACTTCCCACGTGCTTGGTCTTAACTCATGTTCTGTGTAATGACACACTTTTCATGGAATTTAGAAAGGACAGTAGACCAAACAAATGATTTATTGGTAGTAAAAATTTAAGTATAAAAAGAAAAAATTTTCTTAAAATGCTTTAATTTTCAAGCAGATAAAAAGTACAGAATTGGAATGACGTGGTCAATGCTCCCTAGAGCAGGAGGGAGTGTGAGAGAGACAGCTGTACCTGTCCAGGGCAGACCAACCACTGGCAATAGGGCTCTTTCGGCCCTAAGAGAACCTCTGTGCCTCTTGATCCAGCAGGGGCTGCGGCTTGGTGGAAATGTGAGGGCGACCCATGCTCTTCTTTGCAGAAGCTCACTCAAGTTTAGGGTGTGTTATCAGGGTTGATGAAGATTCGGGTGCCCAGCACAGACCCCTCCACGCAGCCTGTGTAAAGCCCCAGCATCCCCAGGACACGAAAAGCAGCGAAGGGCCTGTGGCACCCAGCTATGGAATTGGGTTCAGACTTTTCTAAAGTAGTAATTTCTTTCTTCCAGAGAAACCCCTGATGTGCAAAGTAGTAGCTGGTGATCCTGAAGCAGAGTGGAGACAAGCCTGTCCTCAGGGTGAGCTATAGTTTGAAAACTAGGATTTATGACCTTTAGAGCATACCAGTTCTCTAACAGCACTTGTAATGCATTAAGAACTTGGAAATCTCTTTGTAGACTTTAAGGCCTCCTACTGAGGCTTGGAATGCACTCATCCTGCAGGTGGAAAACAGGAGTGTGAGAGGGGACCAAACACCCCATCTGGCCTTGCGTCTAAGACCCTGGAGCAAAATCCAAGCTAATCCCTGCCCCAATCACTGAGAAATTGCTGTGTCCCCATCAGTGGTTCTGAACTCAAGCTGGGGATGGTCTCTATCCCCACATCCAGAACCCAAGGAAGTAGCCCATCAGCCCTGGGCTAGTGGGGAGGTGGGAGGGTGGGTGTTGACTGTGGCCTGAGCACAACTGCAGTATAGGGTGGGGGCTCAGTGCCAAGGCGCTCCACAGGCTCCGCTGTGCTTCCCAGAGCTTCACCCACAACCTTGAAGCCCAACAGACCCCCCTCAACCTGTCAACCACACTGGAGTAGAGGCCACTGGAGGTGAACACCCTTTGGCCCATGCATAGTTGGGTGACAGCACCCCATTTGGCACCAATGATACAGTGAAGTTATTCTGGGCTTCTTGTTATTTGTCTTATACAGATTACTAAAAACTACATTACTTCCGGCTGGTAGGTTCGAAATCAGCCCGGGCCAGCTAAACAACAATGACAACTACAACAACCACAAAAAATAGTTGGGCGTTGTGGTGGGCACTTGTAGTCCCAACTGTTTGGGAGGCTGAGGCACAGGAATTGCTTGAGCCCAAAAGTTTGAGGTTGCTGTGAGCTGTGACACTACAGTATTCTACTGAGGGCGACATCATGAGACTCAGTCTCAAAAAAAAAAAGAATTATATTACTTCCAGTATAATTACAATTTTTCTATTTTGTTCTATTACCTTGCAAAATACAGGTGGGTTTGAATGGAAATCCAATCTAAGTTCCTGGATGAATAAGAGGGTGTGCACAGTACCTCATGGCCCAGGTTTTTGCCTCTGAGCTGAGCAGACAGGAAGGTAAGGAGAGAGCCCGGTCTTAAGTTCAACACAGACAGCCTCACACCAAATATCACCTCTGCAAATTACGTAACCTCTAACCCTAAAGAGTGCAGCAAAGTGCCTGACAGGAAATCAGGGCTTAGTAAATTTTACCAACTCTGAGACACACAGTATACACCTTACCCTTTCTTTCGTTGACCCTATTATCAAGCCAGACAGCCTGTTTTCAAACAAGTCCTCTGTCTTCAAGTTGCCTGCAGCTCCAGGTAATGGAGGGAAGTTGGACAGCCCCAGTTCGAAGCTTGGTGATGGAGGCCTTGGTGGCGTTGGAGACTGTGTCTGGCTGTTCTGCAAACAAATGACACCCCAGAGTCATACAGTGTGGATAGAGTTTGCAAACCACACACAGACAATTTGACCAGATAAATGCTTCACCACCCAGTCCCAGGTCACGTGATAAGCAATGACAACCACTTAGAGCATGTGTCTGAAATCACCAGACACACACTCCTTGAGGCTTAAGGCCAGGGCATGCTAGCAGAGCTGGGTCCCCTGCATCCCAGGGATGCCCACTGTCAGCTGGCAGAAACGGGCAAGGGAACAAGCATGCATGAGAACAGAGTGACAGGGCAGAGGCATGAAATAACTCAAGCCCCACCAGACAGAAGTCAGAATAGCCCAAGAATGGACATTAACCTTACTCATTTTCAGAAGAGTTATAAAAGCACTGTCTGTGACCTAAGTCACAAAGGAATTGTGGAAGAAAAACAAAAAAATGACACTCAATATGCCGGCCCCATATACTAAAGGTGGCAGGTTCAAACCCAGCCTCAGCCAAACTGCAAAACAGAAAAATAGCTGGGCATTGTGGTAGGTGCCTGTAGTCCCAGCTACTCGGGAAGCTGAGGAAAGAGAATCACCTAAGCCCAGGAGTTGGAGGTTGCTGTGAGCTGTGTGACGCCACAGCACTCTACAGAGGGCGATAAAGTGAGACTCTGTCTCTACAAAAAAAAAAAAAAAATTGACACTCAAGTCTACAACCAATGCAAAAAATGTATACAGGTGTCTATTTTTAAAATGGGTTAACGAAAAACGGGGAACTTCAGTTATCTGAAAATCAACTTACTGAAACATTTATAATTTTAAGTAACCATGTAAAAACACAGTATTTGATAAATTTTTATCAGATTCTTTGACTTCAAGAAAGTAAACTCAGTACTGTTCTGGAGAAGTTTCAGGGTACAATGGAAAAAGAAAGTAAACTTAGTATAATAACATGTGATTGTAATTTGTAAGCCCAAGATCTCAGGAGAAAGGCAGAGATAACATTTTTACGAGAAAACTGCCACCTAATTTTAACAAGCTGGAAGTCATATGTAGGTGCCTGGTCCCTTGACTGAGACACGGGGCAGGGAGAGGGGCAATCAAGTTGCATTCAGGAGGGCAGAGGATTTCTAGGTAGAAGGTAAGTTGCTCTGACCAGGAGGCAAAGTTCACTAGGCCCACTCATCTTGACAGGGCTCATATTTCCCGGAAATTCAAACCAACAGGGAAAAGATCCCCTACATAAGCAGCTTCCCAAGAAAACATGTCAGAACTCAGGTGAGAGCAGGTGGAGAGGAAGGAAGGAGCCCAATGTGACAGTCCTGGGTCCACTGTGACACTCTGCCTTTTCTGTGGCCCTGGTGCCTAATTTTTTTTTTTTTTTTTTTTGGCCGGGGCTGGGTTTGAACCCGCCATCTCCAGCATACGGGGCCGGCACCTTACTCCTTTGAGCCACAGGCGCCACCCACTGGTGCCTAATTTCAACTTAGTTTTTCCCAAAACTGTGACCTCAGAACTAAGCTTATATTTACTAACTGACTGAGTGTTGTGTGCTCTCTATAATGTAGTATAATGAACATGTGATCTCAAAAAAATTTTAATTTTAATTTATTTTATTTTATTTTGAGACAGAGTCTCACTTTATCACCCTTGGTAGAGTGATGTGGTGTCACAGCTCACAGCAACCTCAAACTGTTGGGCTTCTCTTGCCTCAGCCTCCCAAGTAGCTGGCTGACAGGGGACCGCCACAATGACCACCTATTTTACTTTTTCTTAAGAGTCAGGGTCTTGCACTCAGGCTGGTCTCCAACCCGTGAGCTCAGACAATCACCTGCCTCAGCCTCCTGGAACACTGGGCATGAGCCACTGTGCCCGGCCCCAAAGAAAATTTTAGAAGCTTTATTTAGAGACTATTAGTTTCTGAGGTGAATGGAGGTTTTTAGAAGATGAGTATTTTTTCAGATAGGCTTCACAAAAAACTTACTAAATCTCAATTTTTATTTTAATTTTTATTTTTTTGCAGTTTTTGGCTGGGGCTGGATTTGAACCCGCCACCTCTGGCATATGGAGCCGGCACCCTACCCTTTGAGCCACAGGTGCCGCCCTAAATCTCAATTTTTTAGGAGCAAAAAAGCAGGCAACAACTGCCCAGATGTTGGAGTTACAAAATGATAGAGCCTACATACAGGGTTTGACTTTGAAGGCAGTATTTAAACTTTCTAAGATCTGAACGCTTCTGGGTGAGAGGTATGAATGCTGCTCTTGTGCTCGTGTTTGTTAGCCATGTGCAAATCCCCACAGTCATGAGAGCACCTAAGTACAACAGGTGTGCTCTCTGCGATATACCACGCTCAGCCATGTGCCTGTGTGAACACACACATATCAGGGCAACAAAACAAAGCAGAATTGGGGGAGCGCTTCCTGGCAGACACACACACCTGCACCCTTCCTAGCATGTTTTCAGGTGAGTGCCTTGTGTCCAAATGTTTATAGGAATTCTGCCTTAATGAAGGCTTAACCAAAAAGTGGACTAAGCCAACTTTATTAAAAACAGAATTTCTAAGTTTCAGACAAAGAGAATGTCTGCTGTGATGAGAAATACAAATGATGAGTCAAGCCTGGACCAGGAGTTTGTCGAGGTCTTGTCCCGTTCCTGGAACTCTGTGCTGATTCTGCCATGATGTCCCCCCAGCAGGGGTGATAGAAAGCCTACACGAGCCTCCATCAAAGCCTAGCACAAACAGAGTCTGCCGGTAGAACTCTGCCTTGCCAGCCTGAGCACTCCCCACATGTGTGCTGCCACTCATCTGGGCTTTGCCTTGCTGGATGTCACAGCAAAGGCTGTGAGGCTGTGTACTCACCGGGCACACACTGGTGAACAAGGCCCCCCATGGGAGATGTGCATTCTGCTTGTCAGAACTAAGAGCTCCAGTTACTACAAGTTCACCAGAACCCATCTGGACACAAGAGTGCCCACTGTACCGTGTATAGTGGAAACTCTGGCTGCAAGCTCCAAGGCACAGCCTGGGCGCAGGTCACACTAAATGACAGGTTAGACATTGGCACTTGTAAAACCTCCACCCTCGTCCCTAAGGCTAAGCTGGCAATGTCACTTATTATTTGATGGATCTCATGTTAAAAAGTATCTTGAAAGGCTCCTTCTCAGGTCTTACCCTTAATCCATCTAATTAACCCTCATCTTTGTTTGGTACAAACGAGATCTAAACATCTTACAGCAACGATGCAAAATCCATGTACTCACTGTAAACTTCTCCTCTCTTTTCTTCCGATAGCCAAAGGAATTTTTCCTACGGGAATGAAAATAAAAGACTTTTTTAATCTTTCCTAGCTGGAAACTTTCCCCAGAGCATGTTTGCACACACATACCCAGAGCAAGCACCGGACTTTTTCCCTCTGTGATTCTTCAAAGGTGACTTTTGATTCTAAAATCCCAACCTTAAGAAGTACCAGTGAAACAACAAAAAGTTTAGAATAAAGGACAAACACTAATGTCTAGACAGGGAAATGAAAGAAGAAACACATTTATTAGAACTTAATCAAGTGGCTACTTAAAATTCTTGCTAAGATATGAACATCTGACAATCTATTCAGTTGGAATGACAGATATACATAAACTAATATACAGGTGAGTTAAAACGGTAGTGTGAATTTATTGAGTGTATGTTTAAGCAAAATTTAAAAGACCACAAGTGACTTGCTCCCCTCCCCAGGCTCAGCCTTCACTGCTCAGAAGTCTCCCTTCCCTGCGAGAGCCACACAGGGCCTCTGAGCTCACATGCTGTCTCTGCCCCTGTGCCAGGCTTCAGAGCTATGCACTGCACCCCTGCTGTCACCATGAGAGCCCTGTAGGCAGCACAGCGTGGCACATACTGCAGGGCTACATAGTACATTTACAAAGGGGCAGTTCCCAGAGGACACAAGATGGCCATGACACTTCTATGGCCCTGGAGGGCTCATGCGGTCCAGCAAATCACACATTAATTTCAATGTCAAATTTATTTTTGTTTATTAATTCTGTTATCATTTCAACTGGTATCCACAGACTCTCCAAGGCTCTTATTTACATAACATAGAAAGGAGCTTAAAAATAACTTTATGCATTTCTTTACTCACAAAAAACCACATGAGCCCTGGAAACCCATCACGCAAGAGCACAGGCCAGAAGCACTGGAGTGTGTCCCCCTCACAAGGGATGGCGTGGGGCAGCATGGCCAATAGCTGGAGGATACATCTCTATCTGTGGCAGCCCCTAATTCTGAATGTGGTGTTCTGATGCCTCAGACCCAAGGAGGAAAGCCTTCTTCAGGCAACAACAGTGGATCTCCTGAGGCAGACTTGTACCTGGCACCAGGGCCCTCACTCCACTGACCCTGGCTAGGGCAATATACCTGCTGTGGCCACCGTGCAAGGGTAGAGTAGCAGAGGGGCATGGAGGTGCTCGGAGCCTCTACGTGCCTCAGTCCAACAGAGAAATTGATGGGAAACAAAACAAACCCTGTGGGGGTGTGGTGGTGAAGGACACGACTACTGCAGGTCC
Source organism: Arctocebus calabarensis (assembly GCA_963573935.1). NCBI lineage: Eukaryota > Metazoa > Chordata > Mammalia > Primates > Lorisidae > Arctocebus > Arctocebus calabarensis. The sequence continues at coordinate 51,862 of CAUYON010206542.1, read as the reverse complement.
CTCTTGAGGAGGGTCTGAGCACCTTTCTGCTGCACAGTTCAGGGTGAACCCTGGCTTGGGCCTCATTTGTGTTAGAGACAGTGCACCATGCCCACATGGATGCACGTTAACCAGACTGCTCTCTCCTGCTGTCTTGGCTGTGGCTGTAGCCCTTAGGTTTTGGATCATTCAAGGAGAGGACGAGGAGATGGGGAAGGGCTCTCATTTGTACAAAATCTGTATCAGTTAAGCAAAAGCACACATTTGCAACAGGGTGAACTGAGAAGTTGAAATGCTGCTGGAAGACACGTGCAGGAGCCCTGCCCTCCCATCTGCACCCTCAGGCACTTGCCCTGTCCCTAGAGGTCTGAGTCCCAGCACTGCAGGTGTGGGCTGCTCCTGTAGCCGCTGACTCTGCCTGTGCCCAGTCTACTTGCCTCCTCCTCCTCCTCTTTCAGTACCTGCAGACCCAGCTCCAAGGCCTGGTCGTCTGTCAGACAGTGGGCTCAGCAGCTTCCTGATGGAGCCCACTGCCTAATGCCAGCCACCCCACCTCTCCCTCCAACCAGGGCTTTGCAGAGGAGTTTGGCTGCTACAGGCAGATGAGCCTCACACTGCACTGAAAGCTCACACTGAGCAGAGGGAGGAAGAACCAATGCTCTTCCAAGTGTGATACTAAGCCATATACTTTGTATATGGGAAACTTAGGAATAACTTCATTTAAGTTTTCCAAGTTAGGTTAAGATAAAAGAAAAACCTCAGGAAGGTAAAGCTGATACTGATCACTCCACAGAGGGAGGCCCTGGAGGTGCTCGCCAAGTCAGCTGCGGAGAAGACGAGAGGCACTCACCACACGGGCACACAGACGAGCCTGTTCCACCCAGCCGTCTCTGAAAGAAGGCAAGGCAGAGCCAGCGAGAACCAGCCATGTCTGAGGACGCAGGGGAGGACATGGATCTGGGCTGCTGCCATGAGGTTCCAGAAGGGACCTGGGCAATGCAACAGGTGCTAAGGGTCTTAGGACATTCACCCAAGGATGGCATATGTGGCCACAACACCTCACAGTAGCAACTTATTTTAAATGCAGGGTGTCCTAAAAGTCATCCCTGAAAGTCTCCACACGTAGGCAAAATGGGAAATTGTAGCTAAATATACTTACCAAATAGTCATTACAACATTTTACCAAAAAGTGGCCAACATGTACAGAACGTTTTATAAAATGCTGTAACAACTACTTTGTAAATAAAGGAACATTTTGCTACAATTTCCAGTTTCCCTATCTATGGAGACCTTAGGGATGACCTTTGGGACTCCCTGTACATTTAGAAGGAATGGATTCAAATGCTGTTCTCCCTGGCTATAGGCTTCTGGCTGTCTGCTACACTTCACTGCAACCCAGCTGGAAAACCAAGGCTAGGAGCTGGGGCAGGTGCACAGGAGAGCCAGGGGCTTGAGATATGGTGAAGAGAAACTGCTGGTGCCCAGAATCCTGATGGGCAAGCTCCAAACCTGCTACAAACAGTGACCGTGACCTGACACAGCCCAAGTCCACCTGCAGCTCTGGTTGAATAACTTACTACAAAAAACACGAAGCCATTTAGGTTTCTGCTATAAAAGTGCCACTCACAGCAATTACATAAAACTTTGATGTTTACAACCTTCCATTTGATTTTCAATGATACATTTCAAAATACTTGTATTATAAGTATTGTAATATCTAAATTATAGGATAAAAAAAACATATCACTAGCTTATTCACAGGCATACAGCAGCTGCCTACCAACTCACCTGCCCCTCCCTAGCCCAGGGGAGGACTCAAGGCTGCTGGGCTCCACGCGCCCAGTGCCAGCCTCTCTCTTGGCGTATGCTGAAGGGTTCTGCACCCGTGTTCTGGCTTGACCTGCTTGCCTTGTTTGTGGGCTCCGCACACCATTAATTAATCGTTCCGCAGTGAAGTTAAATATGGAAGGGCTTTCTAATAATCCGGGTCCTCTTTCTGCACTAGGCATCGCATGGCGCAGATGAGATTTACTAGGGTTCCTGTAAATAAAATGTGTGCATAAGCTCAGTTATAACACAGTCCAGGAATTACAAAATGAGCATGCTAACAAGGAATGTCTAAGCTAAAAGTTGTTTTCCACTTAATAAGATACAAAATGTTAACTTGACAAGGTTAACAGAGAACATACAGGATGGTGCAAATCTCTCAATAGTGTGTTGAGGCCGTTTCAACTAAGGTCCACGTTCAAATTAAAAAGCAGGAACAAAGGGCACATGCAAACTGCTTCAAAAGCCTTCTCTGAAGATAACCTGTCCTTTATGTGGGTTACTACTGCAGATGTTAGCATTTCATCCGACAGTCACTCTGCGCATGTCCAATGGCTGAGTGGCTTGTTACAGGTCCTGGTACCCATGCCATGTGGTTCTCAAGCACTGGGCCCTCCTGTGAACTTGCCTGCTCCTGGGAGGGTACTGTCTCAATGCAGTCAGAGGAGAGGCTGCAGGCTTGAATGTTGGAGACGTAAACCCATTTATGAATCCAGTATTTGGAAATGGAGTTACCTAGATACATTAAAAAAAAAAAAAAAGTAAATAAACCACAAAACAGACTTCAATCTGGTTACTACTGTTGTATCTGTGCTAACCAAGGTCATTTCTTGGTCTTCAAGTGATGGTATGCCCCCGGTGACACTTGTAACAGGTTGAGAAAGGTGCCTTGCGAAGTTATCAGGAGTGGGTAGCATGACCGATACACACGACCCTGACAGGAAGAGTGCAGAGACTTGCTCAACATCACAGGCTCCTCAACTTCAACACATTCGTCTGAAAAGGCCCAGACCTGTAACCTGACAGCTACTTACAACACCACCTCCACTACTGGCAATAAGTGCATGGTTCCTCATTGCTCCTGGTGACTTCAATCAAGTCCACTGACATTCACCCTCAGGACCACGACCACGTATAGACCTGCCCCACCACAATGGCTCCCTTCATAACTACCGCCTTTGAGGTTTGCTTTTAACCTTTGCCTCCATGCAAGTGTTGCTATGAAGACCAGGTATTGCAGATCATAATTATTCCCCAAATCATAGTTTAAGGTGGTACATGGCACACAAATACACTGACATAGGATTCAGAAGGAAATTAGAAAGGGCTATACAGAGCATATAACCCTAAATGCAACCTTAAAAACTTAAGAATACTTACAAAGCATGAAATTTTAAATACCAGCAAACTATTTTTAAAACCTAGACATAGAGAGAAAGAATGAGGGAGGGGTGGGGAAAGGAAGAGCAGAAAGAGGGAAGGAGCGAGGGGGGTAGGGTCTTGGTGTGACACACCTTTTGGGGGCAAAACACGATTGTAAGAGGGACTTTACCTAACAAATGCAATCAGTGTAACCTGATTTCTTGTACCCTCAGTGAACCCCCACCAATAAAAACAAACAAACAAACTGAGACACATACAGAAATAAGATAAAACTTATTGTCAAATAGACTTTTTTTTCCCAGTTTTTTTTTTTTTTTCCCGGCCAGGGCTGGTTTTGAACCCGCCACCACTGGCATATGGGTCCAGCACCCTACTCCTTTGAGCCACAGGCACTAACCTCGAATAGATTTTTTTAAAAAATACAAAGAAAGCTTCGTATTTTCTGCTTTCTGAGCTGCGGCTCCACACCCTCATGCCTGATGTCCCTTCAGCAGTGTGGGACTCCCTGGTACCCCTACTCCCCACCCAGTATTTTACCTGAATTGGCAGAGATACGCACAGGCCCCTCCTTGTCTGAAAAAAAGGGGAAAGTAATTCTCCTTAACTAGAGCTCACTGAAGATATAACTGAAAAGGGGTATTAGAGATAGCTTAGGAACAAAACAAAATCAGTCCCTGACTTCAACAAAAATTAAACCAACGAAAGGAAAACGCTTAAAACTTTGTTAAAATCTCTAATTTACTACTCAAGAAACACTATAGACTGTAAGAATCAGACTGTACAAAATTATATCACACCAGAAAAGCCATGAATTCAGATTCAGATTTATAGTTTATAAACCACAGCTAAGACTATATAACAAAGATTATTTCACATGTGTAATTTTACACACAGAACTCTGGTATTTGGTCAACAAAATAAAATTGGGGCCTGGCACAGTGGCTCACACCTTTAATCCCAGCACTCTGGGAGGCTGAGAGGGTGGACTGCTTGAGCTCAGGAGTTTGAGACCAGTGTGAGTAAGAGTAAGACCCCATCTCTACTAAAAATAGAAAAACTAGCCAGGTATTGCGATGGCACCTGTAGTCCCAGCTACTCAGGAGGCCTGAGGCAGGAGGACTGCTTGAGGCCAGGAATTTGAGGTTGCTGTGAGCTATGATGCCATTGCACTCTACACAGGATAAGAGACTTTGTCGGAAAAATAATTAAAATAAAATACAACACAATAGTTTATACAAAGAATAAAACTGATTAGTAGCCAGATCACTTAATACCCTGACTGCTGGGACCAGGAGGCAGCATCACTAATGGTGACCTGACGGAGCAACCATGTCAAGGCCAGAGCTGACCAGGATCCAAAGAGATCCCTGACTACCCTGTAGCTGCCTGCAGAAGAAAGAGCCATGACAGGAGGGTAGTCAGCAGTCTGGGGGGCCAGTGGGCAGTAGGTGCACCTCTTAGGTTCCTACAGGTGCCTGTGACACATGCCTGGGAAAAGGAACCACACAGTGATGGATGCTCTCTTACAGAAGGGAGCAACACTCCAAAGAAGCTTTTCTTACCATTAGGATTCACTAGACAGAGGCAGAAGTTCAGTTTGATTTTAAACCCTCGCATGCCAAAAGTTCTTTCACTGCAATGGCCCCCGCTTTGCAGGGGCATCATGGACCCCTCTGAGAATCTCTATCCCTGCCTGTCCCTCACAGGGGCTATGAGTTCTTTTCTATCTAAGGGGAGTCTGACTTCATTTCCCTGCTAAGAAACTTGGGATGATTTCTCACATGCCACAAGGTAAAAACCCACATACTCAGGAAAAGTCCAGAGCCTGCAGGCAGGGCCTGGTCTCAGAGGTTAGGGTCCCATCTAACTGGGGTTGCTCCTGGTGTTCGTTCTTAGAAAACTTCTCTCTGGGGGTGCTGCCTGTGGCTCAGTGGGTAGGGAGGGTGAGGTGGGTTCAAACCTGGCCCCAGCCAAATTGCAACAACAACAACAAAAATAGCCGGGCATTGTGGCGGGCACCTGTAGTCCGAGCTACTCGGGAGGCTGAAGCAAGAGAATCGCCTAAGCCCAGGAGTTGGAGGTTGCTGTGAGCTGTGACACCACGGTAGCCTACCAAGGACGATAAAGTGAAACTCTTGTCTCATAAAACAAAAAACAAAAAACAACACTTCTCTCTGACCCCTTCTGATAAACTCAGAGGATGATACCGACTCTAATTATAAGTTTGACACATGTCTGTTTTCCGCTTTACATACTTGTCTTCTCCAGCCTGAGTTTCTTCAGGGACAGTTATCTTCGCTGTCCAGTGTGCAGCAGGCAGCAGCGACCCACACTGAATCCATACTTCCCTATGTTCTCCCTCTTCCGTCCTACCCTCTTTTTCTGCCTATTGGTGGTGACACCTGTGCAACGAGGCTTCTGGCTCCCAGCAATCAGCCCAGAGTACCATCCTTCCCAGATCAGGTTTACACTATGTACGGAATGCACACTCCCCACTAACTCAATGTCTGTGTCCTGACCACCCCCAAATGCATCCCGCCCCCACTGCTCTTGCTGCAACTTGCCCCGTGTGGCCACCTCACACACATCTCCACCCATGAGCCCAGCGGTGTGCTGTAAGGAGGCACCATCCCTCATACTAATTCCCCACCAGGACCACCCGTCTCCACCTGGGTCACAAGGATGCGTCATCCCTCCTGCTAATTACCCATCAAGACTACGCTCCCTAGCACAAACAGCAGGGCCAAGGAAGAAAACAACTTATCCACTAGAAATTTATAAATTCCAGCCATGGGCCCCAACAAATACCAGGATCTGAGAACATTAATCTTGCCAACTAGGCTAGGCACGGTGGCTTGCACCTGTAATCCCAGCACTCTGGAAGGCTGAAGTGGGTAGATCACCTGAGCTTAAAGGTTTGAGACTGCCTGAGAATGAGTAAGATCACGTCTCTAAAAAAAAAAAAAGCCAGTTGTTGTAGTGGGCACCTGTAGTCCCAGCTACTTGGGAGACTGAGGCAAGAGAATTGCTTCGGCCCAAGAGTTTGAGGTTGCTGTGAGCTATGACACCATGGCACTCCACCCCAGGGCAACTGAGTAAAACTCTGTCTCCAAAAAAAAAAAAAAATCGTGCCAACCAACTTTAAAGCAGGTAAGATGTATAAAGCAAAGCTGCAAGTCAGTGAGTCTTCACTCACCCTTGACTGTGAGAAGCCCTCAAACCCCTCTCTCTCCTCAGCACATCTCCTGCATCTCCCTCTATGCGCGAGGGCACTGGAACCTCCTGTACTCTGGGTCTTCCTGCCAATGGCACTGCTTGGAGGGGCCACCAGATAGGAGGGTTAGCACTTGGACAAAAGCTGCCATCACAGCTCTCCAGGGTTTATGGTGCAGCCCTGTGCTGAGTGCCCCCTCAGCTTAATACCCACTGTGAACTGTCAAGGTCTATTTCCCAGGACTAGAACTTAGTCTCCAAGCACTGAGGGCAGTGTCTGCAATATGGGCAAAAATGAGGCTCACCAAAGGTGGGTCGAGATAGCTGTGCGCAGTGGACCACGTGTGGGGTGCGATCAGCCCATATAGGGGAAACTGCTGCTGGGGACTGTACACCGGCGGTAAGTAGAAGGACGCCGCATAGCGCTGCTGCGTGTACAGATTCGCATCCAGAGGTCGGAATCCATTCTTTGGCAAAAATGTGTTTATAGCTATTGCCTTTGCTTTTATGCGTGCCTATTGGAAAACATTTAAGTTTCTATTAGAGTACTTTAAAAAGGTCAATTTTTCAAATAAAGTATGACCAAATGGAATTTCTTACCTTAATTGGCTTTCCTTGAAAAGTTTTAACTTCTTCTCGAAGGTATTTGTAAGCCTAAGGGCAAAATCAAGTAGAAAATCCATTCTGTTAACCTCATAAATCAGAAGAACCGACAAGTAATTCAATAGCTCGCCTACGGACCATGTAATGAAGGTGTGGTAAATGGGACCTGTGATTCTTGGCCCTCTGGGTCACACATCCCCTAAAATAACCTCAAAAGAGCTACTAAATCTAAAATTCCCATGAGATTTGCATATAATTTTATAAGTATTAACATAAAACTCTCCCCAAAACCACAGGCTAAGAGCCCTAACCAAGGGGAAAACGATAGATACTTAGTTGCTAGTATTAACACTTTGAAATTGAGCAGTTCAGGAAAGGAAATGCTAGGCAGGAAGGGAGAAGATTAGCTCATCACAGTACTCAAAAGTCAGTATTTATATGTCTCCTTCTTGTTCTCCAGAGTAAATCCCCATTAACCCCACCTCCTCTGAAGGTACTGCACACCCAGAAGCCTCCAGTGGCCCTGGTGTGCAGAGCGCACACGCTCCCCTGCCTGCCTCCCTTCCATCTGATTAGACCTATCTTCAAGCTTCATGTTGTCTCCTCTGAACCTTGGTGACCTCTCTGCCATTCAACACAGAGTAATCACAGGGGATCGCTTCATGCCTATTAATTTGTATCCCCACACAAGAGACTTCCCTTAAGGGCAAGAAAAGGATCTTAACTCCTACAAGCATGGAGTCCCTTTACAAGCATCTCACAACACAAGAAAATGCCCTATGAAAGACTACAGTCAGGTTCTAATTTCCCTGAAACATTCTCAGATAGCAAACCTTTTCTCTGCTGAGACACAAGAGCAGACCTGTTGTTCCCAGGCTGCTCGTCTTACCAGACCCACAGGCAGTGAGACCACAGTTCTTCCTACTGTTACAGAACTATGTGTACAAACACACCCACTGCAGTCCCTCACCCTGAGACCCTCCACACTTGGCACTCACACATGATGCCATGTACCAGAGGAACCTCAGCACCCACAGCAAGCCCCACGTGCAATGGCACTCAACACTGGTGCCAGCATGCGGGTGGTGAAGGCACATACCTGCTGGGCATCGGCTTCTGTCTCAAATGTGATGAACCAGTTGTCATTGTAGGCAAATTCACAGTTGATAAATTTCGGCAAATTATCTCCTTTAAATAGAGCTTCCACTTCCTATAGCAAACAGAGATGCTAAAAATTAATTTCCAACTATGCCATTTTTTGTTCTCACCAGAAAATTTTTAAAAAGCATCTCTTAAGGATATATCCTTTGTTGTTGTTATTGTTGGAGACAGAGTTCCACTCTGTCACTGAAGCTAGAGCCGTGGTGTCATAGCTCACAGCAACATCAAACTTGTGGGCCCAGTTGATCCTCCTGCTGCAGCCTCCCAAGTAGCTGGGACTACAGGTATCCGCCACAACTCATGGCTAGTATTTCTATTTTTAGAAGGGTCTCGCTCTTACTTAGGCTGGTCTCAAACTCCTGAGCTCAAGCAAGCCACCCACCTCAACCTCCCAGAGTGCTGGGATCACAGAAGTGAGCTGCCTTGCTCAGCCTTAAGGATATAACCTTTAACAAAGTCCAACATACCATAGTCCCTAGTAAACCTCTCTCAAAATAGGCTGAAGGGTGCAGTGTGGCTCCCAAAGTTAGACTCACAATGCCATGGGAAACATACAATTTATTGGCAGCCTTTTCCATTCTCAACATATCTTCCAGCTAAATTAATGTGAAAAACATTGCATCATTTTATCACTAAGCTGATTACTATACAGCTTTTATAAAAGCACTTGAAGAGGCTCGGCGCCTGTGGCTCAGGGGGCTAAAGCGCCAGCCATGTACACCTGAGCTGGCAGGTTTGAATCCAGCCCAGGCCCGCCAAACAACAACAGCTGCAACCAAAAAATGGCCAGGCATTGTGGCGGGAGCCTGTAGTCCCATCCTTGCTGCTTGGGAGGCAGAGGCAGGAGACTCACTTGAGCCCAGGAATTGGAGGTTCCTGTGAGCTGTGATGCCACGGCACTCTACCCAGGGTGACAGCTTGAGGCTCTGTCTCAAAAAAAAAAAAAAAAAAAAAAAAAAAAGCACTTGAAGAAATAAAAAATATTATCTGGATTTTTGCTTCTGGCCAAGAAGGACTAGATTTACCCTCCCATGTGACCAATTAAAAATAAGAGACAAAATATGTGAGAGGCTGGTTCTCAGACACCAAGCATTGGGCAGTACAGAAAGAGACCCCTCAGCAGGTATGAATGAGGGGAGCCCTCATGCGTATATGGTTCGTGTCTAGAATCTGCCCCTAAAGCCATCAGGGTGAGCCTACACAGGGCCCTCCCCAGGACTGAGAGGACAAGTCCAGAGCAGCCCACTTTACAGGACGAGAGGTGCAGGACTCAGAAGGACAGGGGACAAAGAGTCCTACAGATAAGGCTGCTCTGACTCCCCCAAAGAATACTCCTTAAGGGTCAAGTGGCTCCAAGTAACCTAACTGCATCTAAAAGGAAGCTCAAGATGTTTATCAGGAAAAGTAAAATTCAAATTGCCTAGCATCCACTCAAACATAACCATGAAAAGAAAAAGAGAAATATGACTTATGATGAAAAAGATTAGACCTCAAGATAACACAAAAGACAGAATTCTCAGAGACATCAAGTAGTCACTATATAAATATTTCGTGTGCTATAAAATATAAAAAACTGAACATATTAAACAGAAATATGGAAAGAAATTTTTTTTAGAAAGACACAACTTGAACTTCTAAAGATGAAAAACACAAGTATGAAATGAGAACTACACAGAATGGGCTTCACAGCCAACTAGACACTTTCTGAGAAAAAGGACAAAAGGGAGAGAGAAAGTATCTGCAAAATAATGACTCGGGTAATGTCAAGTGCAAGGAAGTTGAAGCCACCTTATGGTGTGCTGCAATCAAGTTGCTTTCACAGCAGCCAGAGAAAGACAAGGCTTGTTACACACAGAGAGATAAAGGTAAAAGGACAGACTTGTCAGATGCTGTGCTGGCCAGAGGTGAGGAAGACGTCTTTCCAGTATAGGAGGGAGAGGAAACCCATCAGTCCAGACATCTATCCCCAGCAAAGTACTGTTCATAAATGAAGGTGAAATAAAGATTTTCTCAAACATGCTAAAGCTGAAAAACATTCATCATCAGTAGACTTGTACCACAAGACACATTACAGGAATATGCAAGTAGAAGAGGTGTCCAGATCCAGACTAAGGAAGAAGATACCTGCAAACGGTGCTAGGCTGAGAAATGTGTTATTTTTCATCTCCTTTAAAAACTGACTTGTTGGCTCGGCACCTATGGCTCAACCGGCTAAGGCCACGTACACCTGAGCTGGCAGGTTTGAATCCAGCCTAGGCCCGCCAAACAACAACGGATGCAACCAAAAAATGGCCGGGCGTTGTGGCGGGTGCCTGAAGTCCCATCCCAGCTGCTTGGGAGGCAGAGGCAGGAGACTTGCTTGAGCCCAGGAAATGCAGGTTGCTGTGAGCTATGATGCCACAGTACTCTATCCAGGGTGACAGGTTGAGGCTCTGTCTCAAAACAAAAAAAAAACAACAAAAAAAAAAACTGACTTGTTGGCTCAGCACCTGTAGCTCTGAGCTAAGGCAACAGCCACATACACCTGAGCTGGCGGGTTTGAATCCAGCCTGAGCCTCCCAAACAACAACTACAACTGAAAAATAGCCAGACGTTGTGGCAGGTGCCTGTAGTCCCAGCTGCTTGGGAGGCTGAGGCAAGAGAATCGCTTACGCCCAAGAGTTTGAGGTTGCTGTGAGCTGTGATGCCAGGGTACTCTACCCAGGGCAACGGCTTGGGACTCTGTCTCAGGGGGGGGGATAAAAATGAGTAAAAGGATGGAAAATACATACCATGTTAATGTTAATAAAAGAAAACTAGACTGGCTATATTCATATCAGATTTCACATCAAAAACAGTACTAGTGAAAAAGGGGGACATCTCTTAAAAAATTCTTAGCCAGTTATAAAGTGATAATTTAAAGTGCTAATTGATAATCAACCAAATGAACAGACAATTATTCCCAGAGATTCTAGCCTATTTTGCTGTCTACCTCTGGGAAATGCTTACTGGTTAACAGAGAAAACAAACCCATCAATGCCAAGTCTTAATGGTAAGTTACTATTACGACTTTTACACTCAAGCAATAATACTTTAAGACCCCTAGACTACCAATTCAGCAGTAGAAAGAATGTCTTATTTCTCTTACTCTGGAAAAACCCTAGCTAAATTATCATTAGGAAAATCAGAATCGGTATTTTCAATTTCCTACCCAGTGAAAAGCATACAACATCTTCCCTGTAAAGAAGGAGATGCCTGCATACTTGCAGCCTATGTTTCTAAGCCCTGGCAGAAGGGTTTTAGATCAGAGTCCAGGGTCACTTACTCTCCTTGTTTCCGGTTTGGTTCATTCTAGACTACCTGACTGCTTATTTTCCTTCCTTTCCAACTCTAAATTTACCACAGGGTTTCCTCCAGACCTCTCCTAGACTTTGACAGTTCAAGTTTGAGTGCAGACATGACAGGTTTCCTGCGTCCTGCTGGCATCCCCAGAACCATCACCATGCTCAGGGCACACAACATAAAGCGGCTTACTTTAAGCGTTTAGACAGGAGCAGACTCTATAGCAGTGCTAAGAGCAGGTTGCTTTTCATTCTTTTTTTTATTGTTGGAGATTCACTGAGGGTACAAAGAACTAGGTTACACTATTTGCATGCTTTTCATTTTTCTTAAACTATCAAATACCATAATTCCCTAAATTATTGCCCAAGTTACTAGTTCTCTAAGGATGATCTCCAGCCTTTTGGACCCTACAGATATGTGTGTTGATAGTGAGTGAGGAGTGGGTGAGGCAGTGGGGCCCAGGGAAAACGTCAGCAGCACTCAGGGACCCTTCACGGTGCCCCCTTCTCATGGAAGTATTTGTCTTGAAAAGCGATTTATCATAACAGTGCACTTTATCTTGATTTGTGGGTTTACTCTTCTTATTTTCAAATAAATATTTAAGCTTTTTCTTATTTTCAATTTCTTTTTCTGGAGACAGAGTCTCACTCAGTTGCCCTGGGGTAGAGTGTCATGGCATCATAGCTCACAGCAACCTCAAACTCTTGGCCTTAAGCAATTCTCTTGCCTCAGCCTCCTAAGTAACAGTTAAGACTACAGGTACCCACCACATTGCCCGGCTATTTTTTGTTGTTGTTGTTGTTGCAGCTGTCACTTTATCAGGCCTGGGTCAGGTTCAAACCCATCAACCAGCCTTGATATATGTAGCTGATGCACTAACCACTGAGTTACAGGCGCCAAGTTATGCCTAGCTAATTTTAGAGACGAGGTCTCGATCTAGCTCAGGCTGGTCTTGAATGCATGAGCTCAGGCAGTCTGCCCACTTCGGCCTCCCAGAGTGCTGGGATGACAGGCATGAGCCACCATGCCTGGCCTCTTATTTTTAACTTCTAAATATCAAACTACACAAATCCTGTCTTTTTAACGTAAAGTGGTCTCATGACCAATGTGTGTGGAAGCTGCTCCCTCACACAGTGAGTCACATTGTGACTATCAAGAGTGTGAGTGGAAACCCCAGACAAACTACACTGCTCTAAGTATTTATTCTTAAAAATACACCCTCCGGCTCGGTGCCTGTGGCTCAGCGGGCTAAGGCGCCAGCCATGTAAACCTGAGCTGGCGGGTTTGAATCCAGCCCGGGCCCGCCAACCAACAATGACGGCTGCAACCCAAACAAATAGCTGGGCGTCGTGGCGGGCGCCTGTAGTCCCAGCTACTTGGCAGGCAAAGGCAGGAGACTCGCTTGAGCCCAGGAATTGGAGGTTGCTGTGAGCTGTAATGCCACGACACTCTACCTAGGGTGACAGCTTGAGGCTCTGTCTCAAAAAAAAAAAAACCAAAAAATACACCCTCCAAAATAACAGAAGTAAAAAATATCAAAATCAACACAGAACCCCCAGAAAGCACCGAGTACCCTCCAGGGCACACTTACTTCCACGGGCGTAGACTCAGGGATTTCTCGCAGAATCACAATGCAACGGTTCTGATTTGGCCTTACTTTTTCTCCCTTCTCATCCACTTGAACTAGAGGTAAAGCTATAAAGAGAAGAAAAATCAGTGGTAAGAATGTATTAAAACACAACACTCTGGCAGAATGTGTCACAGCTGTTCTGAAAGAATCTGCAAACAAAGAGCAAACTGCCAGGTTGTTAGTCCAGCACACACTGGCAGAGGGTTTGAAACCAGCTTGTGTGTAAATTTTTGAAAGTTAAGAAATACAGAAATTTAAACACCCCTGCATAACATATAAGGTTCTAAACAGCTTGAATACTAAAAGATAAAAGCAAATAAAAATACATGGTAAGTGGCATTTTCCTTTCAAAAAATCCCTAAAATTAAAAAATAAATTTCGTCTTGTTATAATTTTCTATTTTCAGCAGTTCTAAGACTCACAAGGTCCCTGTCCCCTTTCTCCAGGCACTCTCTGACGTGTCTTACACCATCCAGTGCACTAACAAAGGATCAGAGGACACCAACAACCTGGGAACAGGCTGCTGCAGACCGAGTCAGCTTTACACGCACTCTGTGTCCAGCCTATGTGTTGGTCCCTGCTATGCAGTCACACGTAGACTCAAGTCACAGCATATGACAACCACAATCACAGCTCGGAGGTGTCCATCACCTTGAAGACACAAATCACCAGCCTCAGGGAAGGAAGTGGTATCATCTCCACAGCTGCTACTGGCATTATTAGATTAGGAAGACTTGCATACTAATAGTCTGACAACTTATATGAACTACAAACTGTCCTTAAAAGACACACTACCAAAGCTAGTAATGTAATGGAATAGACCTCTATCAGTGAGAGAAACAGGATTTGTAGTTAATTTTCCCATAAAGAAAACTCAAGTCCACGTAGTTTCACAGCAGAATTCTATTAAACATTCAAATAAAACATCAATTCTATAGTGCCACCTGATCCATAAAATTATAGAGTGAAAACTTTCCAATTCATTCAAAAAGGCCAGAAGCTCTCTGATACTCAACTAAAGAAAGATATTAAAAAAGAAAACTATAGAACAATACATGAACATAGATGCAAAATGTCTTAAATTTTGCCAAACTGAATCCAACAACATACAAGATTTTGATAAAAATCTTCAGCAAACTAAGAACAGAAGGGAACCACCCCAACCAGATAAATGCCACCTCTGAAAACCCTACTGCTATGTCACACTGAAGGGTGGGATAGCATGACCAGGCTGAGGCGGGCTCACCCACTCACTAGTCTACTGCTCAGCATGGCACAGTGCTTCAGCCAGTGCACAGCGCCAGAGACATGGATCAGACTAGTGGCACCCAGACTGAGTGCACAGAGAGAAAGCTGTTAATCACAGACCACAAACCTAAGTATGTAGAAAATCTGATACAATTCCCACAGAAAACTAGAACTGATTGAGTTTAACCAGGTTTTAGTGTGTGTATACAGTATAAGATTAACATACAAAAGTTAACTGTATTTCTAGCTAGTAGCAACAAGCAATTGGAAATTAAAATATTTACAATAGCAGCCAGGTGGTCTGGGAGGCTGAGGTGGGTGGATTGCCTGAGATCACTGGTTAGAGACCAGCCCGAGCCAGAGTAAGACCTTGTCTCTAAAAATAGCCAGGTGTTGTGGCAGGCACCTGTAGTCCCAGCTACTTGGGGAGGCTGAGGCAAAGAGAATGGTTTGAGCCCAAGAGATTGAGGTTGCTGTGAGCTGTGACACTGCAGCATTCTACCAAGGGTGACAAAGTAAGACTGTCTCAAAAAAAAAAAAAAACTTACAATAGCATTAACAAAATTAAGTACAGTCACGTGCTGAGCAACAAAAACACGCTCTGATAGAACATCACCACGTGATCCCACAGCTGCACACATGGTGCATACACGTGGGGCACAGCCTGCAGCACACCAAGGCTGCACAGCGTGGCCTGTCATTCCCGGGCCATATACCCTGCACAGCAGGTTACTATGCTGATCACCATAGGCAGCTGTGACTTAATAGTAAGTATTTGTGTGTCTAAATATCTGGACAAAGGACAGGTACAGGAGAAGAGGTGTCACCACCTTACAAGGCCACCTTCACACACTGCTGTTGGCTGACGTGTAGTAATATGGCTCCCAGCTTGGCGCCTGTGGCTCAACAGGATAAGGCGCCAGCTACGTACACCTGAGCTGGTGGGTTCGAATCCAGCCCGGGCCAGCCAAACAACAATGACGGCTGCAACCAAAAAATGGCCGGGGGGCGTTGTGGCGGGCACCTATAGTCCCAGCTACTTGGGAGGCAGAGGCAAGAGACTCGCTTGAACCTGGGAATTGGAGGTTGTTGTGAGCTGTGATGCCACGGCACTCTATCCAGGGGGTGATAGTTTGAGGCTCTGTATCAAAAAAAAAAAAAAAAAAAAAAGTAATATGGCTCCCAACTATACTCAGGAATCTGATAAAAGAACTGTGCACTAAAACAGTGCACTACAAAGCACTTCTAAGAGAATACGTCAAGACCTACAGAAATGAAGAGACAGGCCCAGCGGTGGTGGCTCACACCTGTGTCCTAGCAGTCTGAGGGGCCAAGGCAGGAGGACTGCTTAAGGCCAGGTGTTAAAGACCTCCATCTCTACTTAAAATAGAAAATGCTAGCTGGTATGGTACACACTTGTCCCAGTTATTAGGAGGCTGTGTCAGAAGGATCAGTTGAGCCCAAGATCTCAAGTTGCTGTGAGCTACAATGATGCCACAGCACTTTGGGGCAACAGAGCAAGATCCTGTCTCAAAAAAACAAAACAAAACAAAAGATTCTGTGGACTGGAAAACTCAGTATTGGATATCAGTTCTCCTCAAGTGAATTTATAGAATCAATGCAATCCAACAAAAATATAGGCCTTTTTGAAAAACTATAATGTTGATTCTAAATTTTATACAGGAATACGAAGCATCTAGGAGAGCCGAACCCTCCTTCCCGGTCTTCTAGCTACTTTAAGACGTACTATTCAGCTACAGTGTCAAGACACGGTACTGCAGCTGAATAGTAAGGAAGTTAGTGGACCAGGGCAGCAGGGAGGGGCGGCTATGCTCAGGGCACCACCTCGCACCCTGTGCTGAATTAGCTTGAAACACACCACAGACCTGATGCAAAACCCACAACTGTAATACTCCTGGGAGAAAACCCCTGTAATCTTGGGCTGAGCAATGATGTCTTCAATGCAACATATTTAAGATGAAAAACAAAATATTTAAAAGGAAAAAAGTAATAAACTGGACTGGATAAAAAAATTATATTTCTGCTTCTTCAAAGATGTTGTTCAGAGAAAAAAGAAACAAGCCATGGACAAGGATAGCATATTTGTGAAACAGTATCTGATAAAGACTTCGTCCATAATAAATACAACATACAGAGGGTGCCAAACAGTGTACACACATTTTAAGACAGGAAACACTGTACTAAATTTGTAATACTCAAGTTACATTGGACATCCACAAATACAAGGGGTGAATGCCAACCTGTGTTCATCTTTTGCTATCAGTAGGTACTGAGTATTACAATTTTAATACTGTTTCTTCCTTTCTTAAAAAGTGTGTACCCTTTGTAAATTGGCACCCTTTGTAAATTTAAATATATACACAAACACCTATGACAAAGGGGCAAAGGAGCAGAGACGGTCTCTGGAGAAATAGTGCTACAACAGTTGGATGTCTGCATGCAAAGGAATCTAGACACAGTCCTCACACCTTTCCAAAATTAACTCAAAATGTATCACAGACCTAAATGTTGAACAAAAAGCTATGGGTCCTAGAATATAGGGGACATCTACATGGCCATGGTTTGGTGCTGACTTTTGGGATTTAGTATTAGGGTGCATATGATTAGGTTATTTTGTTTGTGTTCATAAGGTGAAGCTGAAAGTCCCAGGAGGTGCCACACCTCCCACAACCTACCCAACAGGTGGGTTCTCACTCAGCCCTCTTCCTCCTACCCCCTTCTTAAGTTTACTTATGTTTTTCTCCCATGTGGGCCTGTAGCTGTTGATCTACTGGTTTCAGATGAGTCCTGGGGACACAGGATGCTAACCGGCACTACCTTTCGGATTTGACATACCAAAACATGATCCATGAAAAAACATCATTAAATCCTAAAATCTCTGTGCTATGAAAAGCACTGTCAAGAAAATGAGATGGCAAGCCACAGAGAGAAGACATTTACTTCCAAAGACATATGTGATAAAGGACTGCTAATGAAAGATACCAAGAACTCAAGACTCAACAATAGGAAAACGAACACCATTAAAAAATGGGGAAACCACCTAACAAACACCCACTAACTTACAGATGGCAAACAGGCACATGAAAAAATGCCCCACATCACATATCATTAGGGAATGCAAATTAAAATGAGGATAAGATACCACCACATACCTATCATAACAGCTGAAATCCAGAACAGCTAGAACACTCAGTACTAACAGGGGGAGTCCCACTCACTGCCAATGGGAATGCAAAATGCAGAGACTGCCCTGGAGCACAATTGATCACATTCTTACCAAACAATTTAGCAATTTAACTCAGGGGTAGTCACCCCCAGGAGATGAAAACCATGTCTGCTCAAAACTTGCACACAAATGTTCATAGTGGCTTTGTTCATAATCACTCAAACTTGGAGACATCAGAGAAGTCCTTTGGTAGGTAGTGATTAAGCCACCGGAGCACCAGGAAGGAAGGAGTCACCAAGACTGGCTCAATCCTCACACCTATGATCCCAGCACCCTGAGAGGCTGATGCAGGTGGGTTGCCTGAGCTCAGAGGTTTGAGACGAGCCTGAGCCAGAGTGAGACCTTGTCCCTAAAAACAGCCGGGCATTGTGGTGGGCATCCGTAGTCCCAGCTACTTGGGAAGCTGAGGCGAGCTGCGACACCATGGCACTCTACCAAGAGTGACATAGTGAGACACTGTCTCCAAAAAAAAAAAAAAAAAGAGCCATCAAATCAGGAAGATACTCAAGGGAACCTTAAAAGCATATAAAGAAGGTAACCTGCAAATGCCACATACCACGACCCCAGCTATTTGATGCTCTGGAAGAGTCCACTCTGCAGGTCAATGAAGGTGTGGTGGTGGGGCTCTGCTAGGGGGAGCAGGAGAGAGGTTGTGGTGGGCAGCAGGGGGAGGGGTACTGGAGAAGTGGGGGACAGCAGAGCACAGGGGGTCGCAGGCCAGTGAGACTGTTCGGCCAACACTATGCTGGTGGGTACAGGTCACGGCACACCCATTGGAACTGCAGATAAAGCAGCTGATGTTCACAGCAGCTTTATCTGCAGCACACAGCATGCGGCACCAGGAGAGCCCCCACACAAACCATGTCACCGAGAGGTCCCGACCTGCCTGTAATCTCAACAAGTGCCCGAGTGGACCACTATGCAGGAGGCTGAGGGTGAGGCGGGGGCTGTGCATGTGGGTGAAGCGTACAGACAGATTTGCTGTACTTACCACTCAGTCTTGCTGTGAGCCTAAAGGTGTTCTAAAAAAATAAAACGTATTTTACAAAAAAACAATTGTAAAGAGAATTTAAAAGTGCGGAGGGAGATCTGAACAAATGCTTCAGCAAAGAATAAGGAGGTCAAAATCAGCCCATGAGAGATGCTCAGCCTTATTAAACATTAGAGAAGTAGAAATTAAAACCTCAGGGAGTTACCACTGTGTATCTACTAGAAAACCCAAAACTGAAGCCAGCACAGCAGCTGGCAAAGATGTGCAGTGCCTGCCCTGAAGGTCCAATTAACAAGCAAGACAGTGGGTGGTGACATCAACTTAATGACACGCCTAATCTAGGGGCACCACTCCCAGCCAGTCAGCCAAGAGGAAGGGAAGCACCTGTCCAGAGATGTTCACAGCAGCTTTATCTGCAGCACAATCTAAATGTCTGTCACCTGCTGGGTGAATACATCGACTGTGGTATATCTACTCAACGAGACACACCCCAGCGATGAAAAGCAAACCAGGCACTGATACACTCAACAGCACAACAGCTACACAGGCCAAAACAAACAAAGGACCATCACACAATTGATCGCACCTGTGTAAAACTTTTAGCAGACGCAGACTAATCCGCACTGACAGAGCAGGTCCATGGCCCCTGGAGGGCAGAGCAGACTTCTGGGGAGTGACAGACACACTTGTTATCTTGAGTGGCAGTTTTGTGGGAGTATAAATATGTATGTTCTGCTTCCTTAACTTATGTGTAAATATTCCTACTGCATTTTTATTTATGCCATTATCTTTTTTATTCCCTTATTTTTTCTTTATAGCCTCCCTCTTATGTAACCCACTTGCAGTACAATAGAAGTAATATTTTTTCTTTTACTGCCTGATGACATTCTTTATATGTGTTCCTATACTTGTAGGATTTTCTGAGTTTCTTTATCTGTTCTTTAAATTTTATCTCTAACCTCCATGTCAAATGCCTAGTGATCCTCAGTTCTTAGAAATATATATGATACTTGGCAAAAAAATAAATAAATAAATAAAGGAAAAAGAAAAAGGGAAAGAAAAAAGTCAAACCTTATAGGAAGGCACATTTATAGGAGGTATAATTTAAGGTGCATCAATTCCACCTCTACAGCAGACCACCTACCCTATAACATCTACACTGAGCCTCAAAGAGTTTCCTTCACGTTCATGTTTTTATACTCTCACCATGTACCTCTGAATCCATAAAACCACAACTCATATTATTTCACGTATATTTGGGAATGTCTTTATCAATGTTATTTTAAGAGTTATTCTACTGAAAAGTAGGCCTAGTTCACATTAATTTCAATGATTTTAAGAATAAAAACAAAGCATTTGATTCTGATACACTGTGACATATATGTGTATTAAGATGTAGAAAATTCTAGAAAAGTACAACTTAACACTAGAGTTCAGTACTCAAATGAAAATACTAAAGTGTCTATTGTGTCTAATTCTCTGCTAGAATAAGAGTTAAACATAAGATGAGAAGTTTGTTCACAGGGCCTTACTCATGGTATCCTCTTCAGAATCGTAATATGCTATATTCTGAACACACAGGTACTGCAGAATCACCTGTTATTTCTTTCTGTCCAATACCTGAATGTAAAAGAAGAGGCTAATCTTGGTGTGTGACACACCTTTTGGGCAAGACACGATTCTAAGAGGGTCTTTACCTAACAAATGCAATCAGTGTAACCTGGTTTTTTGTTCCCTCAATGAATCCCCAACAATAAATTAAAAAAAAAAAAAAGAAGAAGAAGAAGAAGAAGAAGCGGCTAAAGAGCAGATACAAATGGATACAAAGTAATAATTTAAGACCCATCCAGAAGCATAGTTCAAGAGAAGGCCGGTGGAGCCAAGATGGGCATTGGGAGGGGCGAGGGGCCGTCCCCAACAGGTGGGCCCCACAGACAGGTGGGTGTCAGAGACATGAGGAATAGACTCTATGCTAAAAGGCAGCAGGGAAGCACAGCACCCACTGGTACAGCTTTCAGAAGTCCACCAGCTTCCTTGCTATCTCCTTCAATAATTCAAAAACCTATGCCATTTGTCTAAAATCAGAAAAACAGAAGACAATTTTTATTTGTGAAGAGAAAATCCAACTAAATACTAAGGTTAAGGTGCTTCACACTGCTGTTAAGTCAGATATACACAAGGGGAAAAACACCCCACACCGACCATCGTCAGTGCAGCTAAGCCCAGGTCTCTGTACAGCAAACACCCCACCTGGGTGCACAAGAGGAAAAGTGGTGGCAGGGAGGGAAAGGCAGCTTTACAACAGACACGACAGTGTCTCCTCATCCAAACCATGCAGCGCAGGACAGGGAACTGTGTGCCACCTGCGGTTCTCAGCACAGCCTTCCTGAGGAAGGTCCCTACAGCAGTAACTCAGTGGTACCTGTGGCACTTGCAAAAGTGAATTTTTGTAATTAAAAACAACAAATCACACATTTAATAGAGAAGGAATCCATAGTGAAGTCTTTCAGGTGGGAGCGCCATGGGAGCCTAGGGAAGCCCTGACAGTGGGGCTCGTGAGTCCACACACCAAAGCTCCCCACTGTGTACTCAGAATACACACACCTGGTGTCAAAAACCCCTCAATAACACAGGTTTCCTTTGTTAAAAAAGACAGACCACAGAAAGACTGTCAATAGAGAGGTTGTAGAGGCCTAAACCTGTCAGGTCAGAGAGGCAGAGAGCCACATCCCGTGAAGCCCCGTTGGTCTCTTAAGGCAATGTTTAGATATCAACTGATACTGCCCAATTTCAAAGAAACAACTTGATTCACAATATCCTTTTAAGGAAAAATGGGATGATACTTCATCAAAACCAAAGCAAGAAGTTGAAATTTGAAAGAAATTTTTTTTTCTTTTTTTTTTCTGAGGCAGAGTCTCACTTTGTCACCCCAATAGACTGCCGCAGTGTCACAGCTCACAGCAACCTCTAACTCTTGGTCTCAAATGATTCTCGTGCCTCAGCCTCCTGAGCAGCTGGGATACAGGTGCCTGCCACAACACCCAGCTATTTTTAGAGATGAGGTCTTGCTCTTGCTCAGGCTGGTCTCAAACTTGTGAGCTCAGGCAATCTGCCCGCCTCAGCCTCCCAAAGTGCTGGAATTACAGGCATGAGCCACTGCGCCTGGCCTTTGAAAAAATTCTTTTAGTGGCAAAAGACAGAATCAAAATGTACTTACCCATAAATACTGTTACTCCTGTTCCCATGAATATAACAACTGCCTTTAAAATCTCCACTACTAAGATTCTTTTCCACTTCACAGCTCCATAGCCTGTCTGAGGTTCCTAGACAGGTCCAGTCTACCGGGCACTATTCCTTAAAGTACTGGGTATGGTCTGGGAGGAGCGGAAACCAGGGAAGAATTCAATTTATCACCATATTCTTTAGCTTTGATGTCTGATGCCGTACAGGACAGCATCAGCCTCTCTAAACTGGCATTTACTTACACCGCAGCACGTCAACGATCAAATCCACATCAGTGCTGAGCTTCTTGATGTGGTCGAGATTAGCCACCGTTGTAATCGGCACATACTGGTCACTGTCCATCTGTGATATCAGGTACATGTCACTAGCGAGGTTCTCTCTGTGGGAAGAAGACAGCCTGCTTCAGCAAGCACTTCCTGAAAGGCAGTTTCACCTGAAGCAGCCCCAGTCCGACAGGGTGGATGTGGAGCAGCACTGACTGCTCTACTGTCAGAGCCCAAACTACACTTGCGACTCACCTTCTCAAAGTGTCTCTTGTAGAAAGGGAGAGAGACCAAAAGTATAAAGTATACTTCCCTTTATACAATTGAAATTAATAAGCTGACAATTCTAGAATATAGTCATTTACAGTTCATTCTTGTTCTGAAAGTACATGAGAAGCTTATTGAAAATATACACAATTTTTATAAGTAAGGAAACTCAGCTGAATAAACAAGAAAGGTATGGAAAACACAAACAGGTGGTTCCAAACACATGCTGTAGATTCTGAAGCAGCTGCCAGAGAAGCTTCAGCTCAGGTCTGGCTTCCTGGCAGCCACAATTTAGAAGGAGAAAAAGATCAGCAACTTGACTGGCAGGGTCAAAAGGTGAGCCACAGGTAACCAGCAGCTCAGGCCGGCATGTGCTCCATCCTGGTGTTTTGGCCAATGTTCCTTGTGAATTCTCAGGAAAAAGACAACATGTAACGCACTGGAAAAGGCCCCCAAACTAACAGAGCAGTGGGGCCCACAGGACCTCTGCTCACAAGCTCTTCTTACATGGGGGCCAACAGTGGCCGTGGAGCTTATCAAGTGAGGGTGGGGCCCCTGCTCTGTCCTCACTGCAGCCAGCTACCTGACTCCGGCTTCACAGGGGCCCAAGGTGGGTGTGAATGGCATGGAGCTGGGTTTTGAAATTTGCCACAACACCTCTGTGTCTGCCACACTGGGATGTAGCACACTAGGCCCACTGCAATGCCATGGACATGCCAGGCCAGCCGAGACCTCACCCTGCCCCACAACCTCCAAGGGGCCCTCACCAGGTCCTAACTCTAAGCGATCTGCAGGGCTCCAGAAGAAAACACCTGAAAAATCATCATCAATAGAAAATCTTGTACGCAGTCTATGAATTGTAACTCACTCTCAGAGAAAATTATATTTAGCCCAATCCCATCTTCCTGTATATCCAGTTTCTGCCATTTAAATTTTAAAGACGCTAATAAAAAAAAGGTATTACTCAGAAAAAAACAAACAAACAAAAATATGAGCATGATGTAAAGAAAACAATTTGTTACTGCAGTATTTGGCGCATCTGCATAAACAAACATTGGGGAGGTTAAAGACTCCAAGGCCCTGACCTTAGAGGGGTGGACCTTGTCTCTCAAAACACAGTGGCACGTAGTCATCAGGTGACTGGTGTGGGCCCAACCCTGGGTGCCAGTGACATAAGGATCATGTTCAGACTGGCAAAATATTAAAAAGTTGTTATAGCTCAATATTCTAACTTGCTTATTAAAACATATATACACAGATGACACACATGTACTTTTTTGTAAAATGTCACATTTGTATATAATAACACATAAAATAGATATCAGGTACTAAAAAACACTACGAGGCTTACCTAGATAAACAGAATTCCAACGTTTTCTTAAGTACTTCTCGGGGATCTTCCTGGCTTTCTGGTTGAGACTCATTTCCTCCTACAGAAGAGTAATAATCAACTCAGGAAAACAGCTCCAGATCTACCAAGCCGAGAATCTAGCACAATTCTGGTTTTTTTACTATGTAAACACAGCTAAATATGTGCATAGAGTATAAGAAAAATACAATTACCTTGCCTACTAAAAAGTAAATCATGCAAAAAAATAAAAAAATAAAAAGAATCTCCTCCGTTTCCACTAAACAAAAGCAATATAATTAGAAAGATAATCTGTGTTTTCATTAGCAGAGTTCAGCAGAGGCTTCATCACAGAGTGTACGCTTAGATAATGACTCGCCTTACTTCAAAAAGGACTTTCAGGTAATCTAAAAAACCACACACACCAAACAATAATGCAATATTAGGGACAAAATTAAAACAAGAAAAGGACAAATGCAGGCAAAAAAAGCCACGGCTGGGATCAAAAACACAAAGGCCATGAGGGCTGGGCAGCTCCTTACCCCAGAGGCTCAAATCTGCCTTTCATTTCTAGGCAGTCAAAGCAATAGGTGAGGACTGGTCTTTACAGAAACCTCACCAGAGAACAGTCAAAACATCTGATCCTCAAGGACACAAAAGCTGGTTCTAAATCCGAGAAGAAACTTCTCATGAGAAAATGCTGCAGGAGCAGCAGGCTGCAGCCGTGGGCCATGCTGTGGGAAATGGTCCTAGAGCAAGTGCGAAGGCCCCCGGCTCTCCAGACATGGCACCAATGGGCATTTTCACCATGTCAAGACAAAGGCAGGAATGCTAAGAACTATACTATACAAATGGGCATGGCACAACCACACCACTCACATGTCACACGCAACACAACAGACACATGTGTCTTAAAAACCAGAGTTAAAGACCATGAAAAGGTAGATGAAGTAGGGGTGAAAGAACACAGAGGGCAGAGAGCTAGTGCCAGTATCAGATAATGAGTTTTGGCGGAATCCATCCCACCAATAAAAAGAAAACAAAACTGTAGGACTCTGGGAACACACCCTGACACAGCTCCACCTGAAGGCTACTCCTGAGCCTCCACATTCAAACTCACACTGGCCCACAAGTGACAGCTAAGGACTTAGCACAGGACTGCCCACAGTTAGGGGAGAGGCAGATGACAGTTCAGCGGCAAAAGCAGACCAGGGAGATAACCCAGGCCTTAGTACATGGGGAGCCACAGGCGCAGAGGTGGAGCCACTGAGAAGAGCAGGGCCCCAGTGCAGGCAGGAAGAGGTCACAAAGGCAGTGCATGTGAGCCAGATCAAGTAGGATGTCAAGATTTTGTCCAGATGTGTGCACAGGTAACTGGCTCAGGGCGACATTTTGGAAAGCTTTCTCTCGTCCCACAATACAGACTGATGGATGTACCCACTACTTGGGACACCTTCTTACAGGTAGTGCTGGCCTGGGGCACTGCAGCCTCCTCAGCAGTGACAGTAGGGAGCATAGGTCACACATGTGCCGCTGGTTTGGTGGGAAGACAGGGGCGAAGGTGAAGGTGGGGAGATGACACAGCAGGGCTAGGGAGGAGTGAGACCTAACCTCAGACCTGGTTACATGGGCCCCAGAGAGAGATGGACAACTGCAGCTCCCGGCCAGTGGTGGGCAAGAGTGAAGGGGGCGAGGAAGCAGCAGATTCTTGTCCCAAAGCATTCTGTGGGGCAGATGGGCCATCCAGTCACTGACAGGATGATCGAGGACCCTGCCTTACAGAGACAAGGATACCTGAGCAACAGGAGAGCACCACAGCCCAGCCGAGTGGGCACACCAGGAGGCCAGAAGGGAGGCGGCAGTCAGCGAGGCACAAGCCATCTGCCTGCACCCAAAGAGTGAGTGAAATAAATGAAACAGATGTTCAAATGTTGTTTGCCAGCCTTCAGGCAACAAGCTATGTGGATCCCTGAGCAATATGCGACCCATGAGGTAATTGTAGATGGCCCCACTCACTGACTTGACAAAGTCCCAGCCTGTGGCCAAGGAAGTGGGAGGCCAAATGGAAGAGAATACAGCAAGCAAGTGGGCTGCAGCGCAGACACACTAGGGAGGGGACAGGTGGGCTGCAGCGCACAGAAACACAGGGCAGGGGCAAGTGGGCTGCAGTGCACAGACACACCAGGGAGGGGGCAGGTGGGCTGCAGCGCAGACACACTAGGGAGGGGGCAGGTAGGCTGCAGCGCACAGACACACCAGGGAGGGGGCAAGTGGGCTGCAGTGCACAGACACACCAGGGAGGGGGCAGGTGGGCTGCAGTGCACAGACACACAGGGCAGGTGGCAGGTGGGCTGCAGTGCACAGACACACCAAGGAGGGGGCAGGTGGGCTGCGGTGCACAGACACACCAGGGAGGGGGCAGGTGGGATACAGAGCCCAGACACATGGCAAGTGCTCAAGAAAGCAGCAAAGCGGCCCCATCAAGTAGTCAGCCAAGCTCTGATCAACGCACAGGTGTAATGCAATTACCCAAGGCTCATAGAGGAACACCCAGGTAGGATCAGAAGTCATAGCATCCATCACATGCCTTCCTCCACCATGGACAAGAAAACTTCCTATTTCAAGGATCACTCCTCCCATGGGGGAAATAATGAACCTCACATTAAGCACTGGTCCCTGCTC
The DNA here is from genome assembly GCA_963573935.1 of Arctocebus calabarensis. Lineage (NCBI taxonomy): Eukaryota > Metazoa > Chordata > Mammalia > Primates > Lorisidae > Arctocebus > Arctocebus calabarensis. The sequence goes on along the minus strand of CAUYON010206542.1, from coordinate 25,456 downwards.
ATGCCTAATAAATCTTAAAAATAAGATGTGAAAGACATTGTTTTGAAGTAACTTAGGTACATCCCAGGACAAAAATCAACATATTTATAGAAATTCATGGGGGAAAACAAGCAAATATGAGCCTTTACAATGAGGAACACCAGCCACCAGAAATGATCCAGAGCTGATACAAATGCTAACATGGCTGATGAGGACATGAAGATAGTTTCCATGGCTGCATTCCACACACTGAAAAATTTCAGTAAAGATAGGAAAATTATATATAAAAGACCCAACTGGAACTTCTAAGAGATTCAAACTACAATGTCTGATATTAAAAGTACCAGATGAAATTAACAACAGACATGATATAAGACCAGTGAACCTGAGGAAACTTTCCAAAATCAAACAGAAAAGAGACAATTGAAGGGGGAGGTCAGGAGGCCGATGGACACAATCCACACCACAATCCGGACACAGAGAAAACCGAACCTGGGAACAAACAGCACTACCAGTGACCACAAGAACAAATATCTCAGCTTTTGTTCTTGTTCTAACTAAGTCTCATAAAAACACAATTGGCTTTTAAATAAAAATGAAAACAAGACATGCTCAGTCTACAATGTCATAACCATGACATGTATGACAAGGCATTGATGGCAGTCGAGTGGTGGCATCTGCTGTTCTCATATGGCTCCAGTGAAATGGAAAAAGAAGCCTGAGGTACCCAGTGTCCACTCAAGGAAGTAGAGTGTAAATGCAAAGAAGCCATTAGGGGGCAGCACCTGTGGCTCAAAGGAGTAGGGCGCCCCAAATGCCAGAGGTGGTGAGTTCAAACCCAGCCCCAGCCAAAAACTGCAAAAAAAAAAAAAGGAAAAAGAAGGAGCCATTAGGACAACAGAACAAAGGAAAAGAAGACGAATCACAGCAAAGCAAAAGGGGCCCAAACCACAGGGAGACCAAAAGAAACACAAAACACCGAGCACCCAGACCTTGGTTCCCATAACCACTCTCCAATGGAAGGAGCCGGCCGCTCCTGAAGAAATGACCAATTCTAGGACTAAGAGGGAAGAAGCAAGGCCAACAAAACCCCCACAGAGGCTCGGTGCCTGTGGCTCAACAGGCTAAGGCACCAGCCACGTACACCTGAGCTTGCGGGTTCGAATCCAGCTGTGATGCCACAGCACTCTATCCAGGGTGACAGGTTGAGGCTCTGTCTCAAAAAAAAAAAAAAAAAAAAAACTACAGAAAGTCCTAAGCATGTCAGACAGTGCCGGCTGAAAGAGCTTCCAATGGCCAAAGTTGAAACAACTAGAGCCACAAAATAAAGGAGAACTGAGTTATCATCCAAACGTAAAATTACAGTTCAGCGCCTGTGGCTCAACGGGCTAAGGCGCCAGCCACGTACACCTGAGCTGGCGGGTTTGAATCCAGCCCGGGCCGCCAAATAACAATGACGGCTGCAACCAAAAAATGGCCGGGCGTTGTGGCGGGCGCCTGTAGTCCCAGCTACTTGGGAGGCAGAGGCAAGAGACTCCCTTGAGTCCAGGAATTGGAGGTTGCTGTGAGCTGTGATGCCACAGCACTCTATCCAGGGTGATAGCTTGAGGCTCTGTCTCAAAAAAAAAAAATAATAATAATAATAAAAATTAAAATAAAAATAAAAACAAATGTAAAATTATATAAATGAATGGTTGGATCAGTAAATGAAGAGGAAGAGGAAAATCTCTTACGCCTAAGAACTTCAAAAACTTACATAGATCCCTGAACTCACAGAGGCACCATCAGTGGCACTCCTCACGTGTAGTGTGCACAGCGACCACCTTCTAACACTATCCGGTGGAAAGGGGGACAGACAGGCCCTGGGCTAAGATTTCCAACAACCACGACCCTACCAGCAGGGATAAGTGTGCACTGGACAGGATGTGACACAATGGCGCTTTACATCAGTGGTCCTCCTCCCAAGCCCATAACACCAATCTCATAATGATAAAATCACAAAATTCCCCTACAAAATACCTGGCCAGTCAGCAGTCCTCAACACTACTGTGTCAAGACTAACAAAAATAAGGGACGTCTGAGAAAATGTCACAGCCAAAAGAGCCTAAGAAAACATGACTATAATGTAGTCTCCCAGATGGGACCCTAGAACAGAAAAAGGACGGTAGGTGAAACATGTCACTATCGTAGTAAGTGCTCCCATCAGTATAAGACACTCCTAATAGGAAAAGGTGGATGCTGGATATGTGGAAACTCCATACAATAAACTGTCTTGATTCTTCTGTAAGTCTAAATCTATTCTATGCCTGGTTGCGGTAGCTCAACCCTGTAATCCTAGGACTCTGGGAGCCTGAGATGGGTGGATCACTTGAGCTCAGGAGTTTAAGACCAGCCTGAGCAAGAGCAAGACTCCATCTTTACCAAAAAATAGAAAAACTACCCAGGCGTTGTGGCAGGTGCCTGTAATCCCAGCTCTCAGGAGGCTGAAGCAGGAGGATCACTTGAGCCCAGAGTTTGAGGCTGCTGTGAGCTATTACGCCACAGCACTCTACTCAGGGGGACAAATTAAAATTCTGTCTCAAAAAAAAAAAAAGTGAAGGAGAAATGACTTGCTCAGACAGACACCAAGAGAACATGTTGCTAAGACACATGTAAGAAATGTAATTCTTTAGAATAAAAAAAAAAAAAAATAGGCTCGGCGCCTGTGGCTCAACGGGCTAAGGCGCCAGCCACGTACATCTGAGTTGGTGGGTTCGAATCCAGCCCGGCCCGCCCAACAATGATGGCTGCAACCAAAAAAACAAAATGGCCGGGCGTTGTGGCGGGCGCCTGTAGTCCCAGCTAGAATAAAAAAAAATTATATAAGAAACTGCTCTGCACAGAGGGAGGAAACGGAGGTAAACCTTAAACTTTCTCTTATTAATAGATGTAACAGAATAACAGATTAGTTTATTCAAAATAATAACAATATATTTGATTATATATACATGTTTTGTATATATACATGAATGAAATGAATGTTATCAGGAATGACAGAGAGGAATTAGCAGTGTCTTAACATTGTAATCTGCTTAAGCTGCATACACAGTAGTATGGTGTCATTTTGAAAATGAACTTGGGCTAGATGTAAATGTATACTGCAAAGTCCAGGTTAACCAATGAAAAAGTTAAAAAAGAAGCATAAGAAAATAATACAAGAAAGTGGAGAAAATGCGAAATGCTAAATTAAAACTGCAGAAAGCAGAAGAGTGAAAGAAATACAGGGAAAAAGTAACGTGGGCAACAAACAGAAAACAGTAACAAATATGGTGGGTATTAATCCAATTATATCAGCAATCACTTTGAATACATATATTTTATAGGGACAGAGTCTCACTTTATTTTTGTTGTTCTTGCAATTTGGCCAGGGATGGGTTTGAAACCCTCTGCCCCCCCGTGATGGGGCCAGCACCCTACTCACTGAGCCATAGGCAGCGCCCCATCTCTTTGAATATTAATGGTCTAAATGTACCAACTAAAGGCAGAGCATCAGAGTGGATCAAAAAACAAGACCAGGGCAGCGCCTGTGGCTCAGTGGGTAGGGCTCTGGCCCCATATACCGATGTTGGCGGGTTCAAACCCAGCCCCGGCCAAATTGCAACCAAAAAATAGCCAGGAATTGTGGTGGACACCTGTAGTCCCAGCTACTTGGGAGGCTGAGTCAAGAGATTCAACCGCCTAAGCCCAGGAGTTGGAGGTAGCTGTGAGCTGTGTGACACCTCGGCACTCTACTGAGGGTGATAAAATGAGGCTCTGTCTCTACCACAAAAAAAAAAAAGACCAACTCAATATGCTCCCTATAAGAAACCCGGTTTAAATATAAAGGCATCTACAATTTAAAGTAAATGGGCAGGCTTGGCGCCTGTGGCTCAACGGGCTAAGGCACCAGCCATGTACACCTGAACTGGCGGGTTGGAATACAGCCCGGGCCCGCCAAACAGCAATGATGGCTGCAACCAAAAAATGGCCAGGCGTTGTGGCGGGCGCCTATAGTCCCAGCTACTTGGGAGGCGGAAGCAAGAGACTCACTTGAGCCCAGGAATTGGAGGTTGCTGTGAGCTGTGATGCCATAGCACTCTATCCAGGGTGACAGCTTGAGACTTTGTCTCAAAAAAAAAAAAAAAAAAAGTTGGGGCTTGGCGCCTGTGACTCAACGGGCTGAGGCACCAGCCACGTACACCTGAGCTGGTGGATTCGAATCCAGCCCTGACCTGCCAAACAACAATGATGGCTGCAACCAAAAAATGGCCCGGCATTGTGGCGGGCACATATAGTCCTAGCTACTTGGGAGGCAGAGGCAGGAGACTCGCTTGAGCCCAGGGACTGGAGGTTGTTATGAGCTGTGATGCCACAGCACTCTATCCAAGGTGACAGCTTGAGGCTCTGTCTCAAAAAAAAAAAAAAAAAGTTGGCTCTGCACCTGTAGCTCAACAGGCTAAGGCACCAGACACGTACACCTAAGCTGGTGGGTTCAAATCCAGTCTAGCCTGCCAAACAACAACGATGGCTGCAACCAAAAAATGGCCAAGCATTGTGGCAGGCGCCTGTAGTCCCAGCTACTTGGGAGGTGGAGGCAAGAGACTCACTTAAGCCCAGGAATTGGAGGTTGCTGTGAGCTGTGATGCCACTGCACTCTATCCAGGGCAACAGCTTGAGGCTCTGTCTCAAAAAAAAAGTAAATGAGCCGATCAAGAATAAAATATTTAGGAATTAGCTTAACGAAGACTTGAATGAAGGTGCAGCATGAAATCTACAAAACAGTGCTGAAAGAAATCAAAGACATTTAACTAAGAGGAAGGGTGCCCCATAGCCATGGGTTAGAGGACTCAACAGTGTTAAGATGTCCACACTGCTCAAAGCAATCCATAGCTTCAGTGCAATCTCTACCAAAATCCCAATGAGCTATTTTGCAGAAACAGGGAAACCCATCCTAAAATTTCTGTGAAATCTCAAGACACCCTAAACACCCAAACCATCCTAAAAATAAGTGAAATTGGAAGATTTGCCCTACTGACCCCAAACTCATGGGGAAGCTTCAGGGATCAGCAGTGTGGTCCCGGCACAAAGACAGATGAGCAGGCTCGGCGCCCGTAGCTCGCAGTGATTAGGGCACCAGCACATACATTGGGGTTGGCAGGTTTGAACCCAGCCTAGGCCTACTAAACAACAATGACAACTGCAACAACAACTACAAAATAGCCGGGCATTGTGGCAGAAGCCTGTAGTCCCAGCTAGTTAGGAGGCTGAGGCAAGAGAATCACATAAGCCCAAGAGTTTGAGGGTGCTGTGAGCTGTGACACCACAGCACTCTACTGAGGGCGACATAATGAAACTCTGTATCAAAAAAACAAAACAAAACAAACAAACAAACAAAAAAAAACAGATTAGCAGACTAAGGAACAGAATACCTAGCCCAGAAATATTAACAAATCCTCATAAATATGGCCAAATAAGCTTCCGGCAGGAGTACCAAGACCATTCACAACAGGGAAAGGAAATGGTGCTAGGAAAACCGGATATCCACATGTAAAAGAACGTAGTTGGACCCTTACAAAAATTCACTCAAAATGGATCAAAGATCTAGCCAAAAAACTATAAAATCTTTAGCTGAAAACACAGGATAAAAGCGTCACAATGTTGGATTTGACATGTTACCTTGGATATGTCACCAAAGGCATAGGAGACACAAGAAAAAAATAGACAAACAGGACTTTTCAGAAATCAAAATGTCTGTGTATCAAAAGACACTATCAAAAAAATTTTTTAAAAAAATTAAAAACCATAAAAACAAAAAACACTATCAACAGAGTAAAAGGAGTAAGTATTATGAGGCTCTGAGCAGAGGAAAGTGTTCTTTTCCTTCCGAAAATAGCTAAAAGTGCCTCTTTACAAAGAACCAATTTTTTTTTAAATTAAACTTTCCAGACACTTTTAACATGCTATTTTGCTGCAGCTAAGTTACCTATTTGCCACTTTCTGACAGATTTTCACATGTTATTTCACTGTTGATAATGTCATCTACTTCCTATCTATCGTCTATAAAATTTCTGCCCCCAGTCTGACAGTTAAGGTCATTTAGATTTAGTCTGAAATGTTATTGATTGATTGACTGAGACAGTCTTACTCTGTTGCCCTGGGTAGAGTGTTGTGACATCAAAGCTCACTCTCAGCAATCTCAGACTCACAACACCATAGCTCACTCTCAGCAGCCTCAGACTTCTGAGGCTCAAGTCATCCTCCTGCCTCAGCTCCCTGAGAAGCTGGGATTGTAGGCACTTGACACAATGCCCAGCTATTTTTCTATTTTTAGTAGAGATGGGGTCTTGCTCTTAGCTCAGACTGGTCTCGAATTTTTAAGCTCAAACAATCTACCTGCCTCAGCCTCCCAGAGTGCTGGGATTACAGGGTGAACCAAGGCTCTAGGCCTGTCTGTTTATTTTAAGAGACAGGTCTCTGATGCACAGACTGGAAAACAGTGGCATTGTCACAACTCATAGCAATGGCAAACTCTGGGCTCAAGACACCTTCCTGCCTTAGCCTCCCCAACAGCTGAGACTACAGGTGCCCCACTTGCTCAGCCCCAATTGTTTGTTGTGATCTCTTTTACTTTCTCCATTAGGATTCTTACACCCTCTCATATATATATATATATATATATATGCCTTTTTATTTTCTTCTCTGTAAAAATGTTTTAAATGACTGTAGGAGACTGAGCATCAGGCTTGTAAGAGCCGTCACCAGTTCTTGAGGGAGGTGCTAGGAGATGGATAATCTCCGAGCTGGCATGGAGATGGTTTGCAGCCCGGAGACAAGCCCTCAAGCAACTTAGTGCCTAATGAGACAAGATCGGTCCTCTTTAGCAAGCAGGTGTTATACTTGGAACGTTCGTGATGCCTTGTAGGGAAAGAACACATAGTAGCTCCTATACGTGGGCCCCCCACATCTGTTGCATACTGTTTTAATAAAAGGCCACAACAAAGGTTACTCGGGGCTCTCCTGCACCTATGGAGAGTCCACCTCTTGCAAGCTCGTACTTACATTCTGTGTACTAGCTGGTTCTTGTGTGCAGTGATGAGGTGCCAAAGCAACAAGGGTGTCAACAAGGGTGACGGGGTGACATAGCGTCACTGACAAATGACTCCTTTCCTTTGCCTATGAACTCTAGTATGACTCCAGTTTATCCCAGCTGTGTCATCTCCAGGTCAGGAACTAGTCCTTGCTGGGGGCTAGCCAGGAGGAACCAGTGACTCTGACCTGTACAGGCACCTCCCATGTCCATCTATCTGGTGTGTGTGGAGGGATATACTCTATGCAAATTTAAGATGCAAAGTTCGTATATACAAGAAAGAAACATCGTTTCATTTTTCTCCTTTATACATACTTACTTAATTCATTTTACCTAATAATTATTATTTAAAGTGGAAAACTGGCTCGGCGCCTATAGCTCAGCAGCTAGGGCACTGGCCACATACTCCTAGGCCTGCCAAACATCGATGACAACTACAACAACAACAACAACAACAAATAGCCAGGCCTTGTGGCAGGTGCCTGTAGTCCCAGATGCTTGGGAGGCTGAGGCACGAGAATCTCTTAAGCCCAACAGTTTGAGGTTGCTGTGAGCTGTGACACCATAGCACCCTATATAGAGCAACATAGTAAGACTCTGTCTCAAAAAAAGAAGTAGGGCAGTGCCTGTGACTCAGTGAGTAGGGCGCCAGCCCCATATACCAAGGGTGGTGGGTTTAACCCAGCCCCGGCCAAACTGCAACAAAAAATAGCTGGGCGTGTGGCAGGCACCTGTGATCCCAGCTACTCAGGAGGCTAAGGCAAGAGAATCACCTAAGCCCAAGAGCTGGAGGTTGCTGTGAGCTGTGACGTCATGGCATTCTACCGAGGGTGACAAAGTGAGGCTCTGTCTCCCAAAAATAAATAAATAAACAAAAATAAGTAAATAAATAAAGTGGTAAACGCCACCAAAAGTTAATAAAAACCCTAATTGTGTTATAGAACACCAATACAGTTCTGTACTTCAGTGACAATTTCTGGTTTTGCTGTATTCTGACAATCTTAAGCCAATGAAGCCACTATTCACAACTGTCCCATGCACCTTAGGGGTGTGAATCCCTGGTCCCCATGCTGAGCATGTGAGGGGACAAGGCCTGGCTAAAAACCACTGAGACCAGTGGACAACTATGGCCATTAAGATAAAACATCAAAGCAAAGTCTCAGATGGGTTTGCTTCCAGTCACATTTCTGATGACGGCTGGGCCCAGCAGCTCCTTCCCCAGCTGCTCGATCCTGACCATCCCCACCTTGTTCCCTGTCTGGGTCCCTAACGACCCTGCAAAGGATAACAGAACTTCTACCTGTTTTAGGCTTTCCTTCCTCCAAGCCGTTCTCTTACAGCCTGTAAAACTTGTCTTCCCTAAGTCATTCCGTCCATCATCAATAGGGATAAGGTTCAAACCTTCGTGGTCTGAGATTGGAACATGGCCTCAGCTGTCTTTGTCTATCCTGACCTTGCTTCCTACATCCCTCACTGCCCGAGCTGCCTCCTTGCAATCACAACACCAACGTCCCATCTCTGAACTCCTCCCGACACTGTGCGCCCCACCTCCGATGTATCTGTCAGGAACACTCGGCTCTCACGCCCTCACGCTGCCTTCCTTGCACGTGGCCTCTCATCTCTGTATCCATGTAAGAGGGGCTCAAAGCAGAAGTAAGAGGCACATAGTTTGGGGAAAGATTTAATAAGCTCAATAAAAAACAAAAAATGAAAAACTCTGTATTCTGTACAGAACAAACCCACAGAACAGTGTTACCTGTTTCGCTGCTTTCAGGCTGAGGCTCGTGCTCTTCAGGACCCGGAGCCGAGGTGCTGGCATCTGTGCGGTCCGACCCCTGTGCATCTGGCAGTGCCGCATTCTCACAGCGCCTGTCACCATCACAACTAGCATCCAATCCTAAAATTAGGAATTTCACCCCAAAAGGCAGGGTTAGAAGAAGTTTCTCTTAAAATAAACACTTGTAGTTACTCCACTTCTTTAACTGGACTGTGAAAGACGTCCAGGCTCTAAGTGCCAGGCACCACCAAAACCATGACGCAAATGTAAAACAACTTCTCAGACAGAACCAAACGGAAACAAGACTGGCAAACAGCCTCGCCCTCACACGGCCTGCTCACCCCTCTGGCTGCAGTCCTCCCACGCGGCGCTCACACCATCCACTGCACTACTTGCTTCCAAAGGCAACATATGAGTCCCCCATACTTTTGCGTTGGGGTTTAACTCCGAAACCTTAGTTGGTGGTACCTAGGAAAAAATATGACACATACATTTGTATCCAAACTTCAACAAAAAGAATTATTAATGCAGAGTTGAGATACATGTAAGTTAAGAGAATTTAGGCTAAAAAGGCTTAGCCTATCTATTTTACATACCTTTAGGATGAAATCAGGTAGGAAAGTAAAACAAAGACCTGATGTGGTCAAAACTCATCTAAGTAAAAAGTGCAGAAAGTGAAGTTTCCCCTAAGAACAAAGGTCCTAATGGGTCTGTCAGGACTGCTGTTAGGCCAGAGATAGCCAGAGCATCCCTGAAGGAGAAGACATCTCCCTTTCACCAGCTGCACAGCCTAAGATGCTGAAATCTTGGTGCAGCTTTTGAAGATTTACAATTGAAACTGTATACACCTACAATGCATTCAAATGTGCAGGTCTGTGAATTGCAATTCACTTCCCAATTTCCCAATTTCTAGAGAGCCTTTTAAAATTCTCCATAGTCCCCCACCTTGTGGATCTGCCCCACACCTTGATTTTCCTGACATAAGCTTTTTTTCTGCTAAAGAGCACTGGACAGCTCTTCTAGGTCTAAGGAAGTCACTCTAACTCCAGTTTTGTCACCACAATCTGCCAACGAACCTAGACAAATCATGTGCCACCTTTCCCATCATGGTGCAGAAAGTCACAGCTGCCCCGGGAAGAAGCTGTGAGGGGAGCGTCCCCACTGTGCTCTGGGGGCAGACAGGGCACTCCCACACCCCAGTTTCAGGGAGGGTCTAGAAACACCATCACGGCCCAGCAAAAAACAACAGGACACACATGACTGCAAAGCCAGAGCAGACCCATGTGGCTCCGGTGACAGGGCTGGCAGTAGACACACAAAACTACTTCTGAAACAGAGTGGCAGGCTGGTGATGGCCAGAACCACAGGGTGCCCTCTGTTCATGCCTGGGTAGCCCTTACTTCCTGCTCTTCTAGTCATTGGACAAGAAGCAAGCATGAAGACGCACCTGAGCCGGCATGTATTTCTAAGCACTAAAGTCCAGGCAAAGAACAGGGTTCCCTGGAGGACAGCATCCCATACCGCCCACACCCTGTCTCTCCTTACACTCCGTCTGAGTCTCCAGAACAGGGTTCCCTGGAGAACAGCATCCCACACCAACCACTCCCTATCTCCCCTTATACTCCATCTGAGCCTCCAGCTCTTTTCTGGCCTCTGCTCCTGCACAGAGTAGGTGTCCCTCTTCTCTCATCTGCCCACCTATCCAACAAGCACCTCTGGTTGCCCTGGAGGTCGCTGGCACCAGGCACAAGCATGGAGCACCCAGATACTGCCCTATGCTGGAGGCAGCCAGCTCTCATACACAGCTTGGCTTGTCGAAGTCCATGCCTTTCCAACCTGTCTTGTTTTGTTTTAAATCCATTCACCTATTCTCTCTCCTACTCTGACATTTCCATAGATCCTTCTCTAATTTGACCCCACCTCCCTCCACCAGCACCAGATCAAGTCCTCCTTCTCCAGTCCCCTCCCCCATTGACAGATACCCCAGCCACTCACAGACATGCCACATGCTCCTCAGATCCCACCAGTCACATCTTCTAATTGTAGCACCATCTCCAGTTGGCTGTCCTGCATCACCAAAACACATTTCATAGCTTATCGACGCAGACCACACACTCTCCCAGGAGTGCTGCTGCTGCACACAGCTCTTTGAGAGCTGGGGCTCCAATGGGCTGCATGGCCAGAGCCCATCTGTGTGCCCCCCTTGGGCACGTGGCTCACCACTGTACTGCTGACACCTCAAAACCAGGCCTCAGTAAGGGGTGCTGGACAAACCACACTGAATAGAGTGATGACACAGACATTTATACTTCCCACTATGACAACTTGTGCAAGATTTTATGCCACAAATGAATGGGACTCTATCCTTAAGCAACTACCACCTCTTAAGTGGTAACTAAGTCCAAATCAAGTATTGGAAACTTGGCACCATTTAAGGCAGTTAACCAGAATTCAATAAACATTCTCAGAGAAGAGGTGTGACAAGGAATGAGAGTGGAGCCTTTCAATGAGCACCTCGTGATCTGTGTGGACACATTCCACACTCACCTGGACCAAATCAGAACAAGCCCAGGAGGCAGTTATAACAAGAAAATCAAGGCAGAAACACATTAATTTGTTCACAAAAATGATGGTAATTAGAAAATTGCGTTCGGCGAAAAACAACGTTAATCAAGAGTTCATTAACTTCTCAGAATGTGCATGAGAAAGAGCTTATATTAAACAATGATCTATCTACCTCTACTACCATTTCTTTAAAATACGGTTATGCTCTCTCGATCATATGCAACCCAAAGATTACCAAGAGCTCTGGCTTCATCTGCGTGGCTCTGTAAGCCTTCTTTCTCCACTGGTAATTCATCACTAAGCAATGGTCACTGACACCAGAAGCAAATTGATCTTAGCAGCCACCTTCTGAACCAAACATCCCAACTTCTGATGATCCCAGACTCTTCTCTGCCTCCCACCACCCCGAACACTGTGTTCCATTTAAAAAAGAAAACATATAAATTTGTAAATGAGTAGGAACTAGAGCGACTAACACCATAGGAAAGGGCAGGGAGATGGAGAGTACAGGACAGGTGGATAACGGGAGAGACACTCCAAGCAGGTAACTCAGAGCAGTTTCATGCACTGCAGACCCACACAGGCCCTGTTCTGGCCTCTACGAGACAGAGTGACACCTGCTGTGTGAGGTTCCATATTACAGAGAAGTCTGTCTCCAACAGCACATTAAAAGGTGCAGCTGTGAAAAGCAATGCACGTCACTGAGTGTGGGGAGGCCTGGTGAGGGTGCCAGGATGGGCATTCAACACTGTTTTCCAAGCAGTGACAAGAGCAGCCAGCTGCCACTCACACCCCTTATGTAAACATCACATGTTCATCATTTTAAAGGCCTAATTTTATAGTTTTGCCCCCACAACTATTTAAGGAGCAAAACCCATGAATCTGAATGTCTTTCCAATAAAAGTCCCCACAAGAACATGGGCAGCAAAGAGGGTGATGGGGAGCTCCTCAGCTTAGGCTGGGCGGCTACTTGCTCCCTCTCAGTTACCAGATACTAACATCTGCACATACCTCTCTCCTTAGCAACACACTTTCTTGCCTGATGCCCCCAATCACCAATAACAAAGCGCTGGTTGAATGTCAGCCTATGCAGCTCCCAGGCTGTCTTTCCATTCACATCTCTTTGATTATGTGTCTGTTTCATGAGCAAACTGAGGCCCTGTTGTTAAGGAATGTCTACGTTTATTACAGAATTTCTAGAAAGATGTCCAAACTAGCTGCCCACAGATCATCTGTGAAGATTCTTCCAGCCAGAGGAGCCAGCCCCATCTTGGGATCTGGGACAGAGCATGATGGTGACTCCGACAAAGAAACAGAACCAAGAATTTATAGCCAGCTAAAAGCAGCACGTCCAACCTGCCTCAGACACATAAAGTAGCAGAAAGCATAGTTTTTAAACAAGCACACTCTGCTAGGTCCATGCTTGGTGGGCTGGAGCAGCCCTAGTTCACTACGGTCCCAGTGACCTGGCCTCTAGAAGCAGTGGTTCTCAACCTGTGAGTCACAACCCATGGGAACTGTATTAAAGGGCCACGGCATTAGGAAGGCTAAGAACTACTGCTCTAGAGCCTGCTCAGAGCTGTCCAGCAGGGTGAGCTACTGTGCTCACAAGACTTTGCACACAGACTTGGACCTACACACACCCAGACAGAAAATTCACATTCTCCAATTCAGAAACTATTGAATTGATACTATAGTACTTCATAGACTCACATAAGCATTCAAACAACTGCACCTGTTTAGAAGCATCTTCACTGATTTTAAGTCAAAAGCAATCAAAATATAAAGACGAGCACATGACAGCACAGTAGTAAACACTGATGAAACATACTTACTGACTGTGCATCTCTACTCGGCCACGCCCAGAGCACAGCAGCCTCTGACGCCACTGGCTGGTCTGGACTCCCTCCTGGGGAGAACACAGCAGCTCCCCAGTCTGGAGGCCCCCTGAGGGCAGGCTGCCCAGGCATCTGCTCACCCTCCAATACACCCTGCGTGGCTGCATTCGTCCAGAGACAGCCCACTGGGTATCCAGCATAACCATCTGCTAGTTGCTCAGAGAACATCTGATTTGCTAACCCTCCCATTGGGTAATAAGAAAATTCATTCAAAAAATGGGAGAATTCTTCTGTGCAACTCGGCCAATTCACTTTTGAGGGACTTTCAGATATGTTTAAGATATATTCTAGGAGTGAAAAGGCTTGGTCACTACTTGATACCACAATTTCTTTGCTGTCAACTGGGATAGTAGGAACTACCTGGGGCACCTTGCAGGCTGTGTGCCCATCTACGTGGGTGGGCTCAACCCCAGCCCAACAGGAACACCTAGCACATGTGTCCCATGACTCCACCGTTTCAAAGATCACCTTTGAGTGTCCCACAAAATCCACTTTGCCATTTAAAGTAGACTCTTTCATTGCAGACTTGGCGTTTCTTTCTTTGCAATGGCAGATATGTTCCTTTGTCCCTAGACCCAAAGAGTCAATGAGGTCAGGACTGATGTTGTCTTTGTCCAGACAAAGTCTCTCCTCTTTACATGTTAGCTGAGGTTTACTCAACCTCAACACATCATTACCAAAGGCACTAGGAACTTCCTCAGCGGATTCAGAGTGAATCTGCTCCAGCTCTGGGCTCTCCCCACTGTGAATAGAATTCTTCTCTACTTCTGACTCCAGTGGTACAACATCAAGATCTTCGTATTTGAGGACAATCACTCTGTGGGTTTCATGATTTTCTACTTGGTCAGTGCCATCATCAGGATTTCCTGTCACATGGGAGGTAATATAACTCCGTGCATCCTCCTTGGGTGCTGCCCTGCATCTCAAGAGGCTTGGCTCCCATTCGAAGGCTGTCTCTGAGCCCACCATGACGCTGCCAGAGTTGTCTCCACTCCTCCCTCTATAACCAGCTCCCAGGGATTTCTTCTTAGAACCTGCTGACTTAGGAGGGTCACTCAGGTCTTGTGAGGCCCTGACTGAACTCTGCACCCACATTCCTTCTGCCCCATTACTGAGGCCTGCTTCCCTCTCTCTCTCACCTGTATGGTTGAAAATGAATGCAGAGGACATACAGTTACTCAGAAGAAGTCTGGACACGTCCTTGGGCTCTCCATGTGTGGGCATTCCTTGTACCCTTCTGAGTCTGGGGCTGTCTCTCCTCTGGATACATCCCACAGGGGCTGAAGCACAGGTGCCAGCCTCATCTGCCCCATGGCCTGCACAAGGCCCTGCCGGACACCAACATTTCAGCTCGTCAGCCCTCCTACGAAAACCCTCGGTCTGCAGCAGACCAGTCCTGTCCTCCTCAGGAGGAGGGACGCTCTCTCCTCTGCCTGTTGGCAGGGGAACCCTAACCTCCCAGCCACTGTCCCCTGCACACTGCCCTCTCTCCAGTGCTGGCCCTACAGGACACTGAGGCCTAGGGTCCTCGAGTTTGCCCAGGGGTGCATCTCTGAAGTCAGCACTCGCAGAAGTGATAAACCTCGTGGAACTTAAATTAATTCTATCTAGACCAATGGAAAGGGTGCGATCTGCTCTGCTAACATCCAAATGGAAATGATCGTTGTCTCGTAAGTTCCCAGAGTTATTTTCTTCTTCCTTCCTAGAAGGCAAATACTGGTTGACTCTGACTGTCACAGCTTCAGGCCTGCCACTCCCTTCAACACATGGAGTGGCCCTGAGCAGGTAAGTAGGGGACTCGTGCATTTGACCTGCTCCTGAACCTTGGTGCACTCTCTCTCTGGGGATGGCACATGTCTGTGTTAGTGACTCGCTGAATATGCTGCTGTTTAACTCAGGGCATGGGCCCATGACATTAGGTGACATGCTGCTTTCTGTGTGAACTTTAGGGAACTCAGCACAAGCTTCTGTCCTCGCAGCTTCTGCTGGCCTGTGACCACTGTTTGCTTCATGACGTGTACTGCTGTCTGTCAGAAACTCAGAACCAGGCCCAGTTTTCCCACTGGACCCTTCCTTCCTGTCATCTGGACCCCACCTATCCTGGGGTGAGGTCTCTGCCCACCATGGTTCTGACTCTCCTGCCCCGAGAACGGGATGTGGGACTGAACACTGCTTCTTATGATCCAAAGGCCAGTCCCCTTCCTGAGTCTCTGGGGAAGGAACAGCTGAGCAGCATTTGCCCCCAGCAGCTGCCCAGTCCACAGGCGTGCCCCACTGCCCACACATGGCCAGGCTGTCAGGACACACAACACAAATGCTGTGCGACTCATGGTCTCCTGAATTCTCATGCTGTTGGTCATCAGCACAACCAGGGTTTTCATCATCTTTCTTCTCCCTGTTAGAGATATCTAAAGAGTTATTATGACGACTGATTTGAACATTTTCCACTCTTTCTTTCTCTACTGAAGAGGCTTTACAAGTGTTTGGGTAACTACACAGATAGCTACTCACAAACCCTTCTTCCTGAAGGTGCCAGTCAGAACACAAGGGCACACACAGGGGAGGCCTGTCATCCGCAGGACAGACTCGTGGACGGCCATTCTCCACACATAGTGGGTCATAGACACACTCAGAGTCCTGTTTAGTGGCAGCTTCTGAATTTTTGTCATGCTTAGCCCAGTGTCCACGCTCAGCTGAGCATGCACGCCTGAGAGGGGAGCGGGAGCCCCTGGCAGCTGCCTTCACAACACCATAAAGCTCCTCATCCCCCAGGGGACCAAACAAAGAAGATAAGGTTTTACTTATCTTGCTGTCCGGCTCGTTCTCCTCCACGGTGTTTTGTAACAGGGAAGTTTTTTCATCGCCATTGTCACTACTTAACTCGCTGCTGAAACAACAGCCCATATTTGAAAGTTCAAGAACTCATGTGACACTGCTGTTTTCTAGGCCTCCACAAACTCACTTCACACTAACTTGCTATGCTTTCCGAGGAGAAGCTGACACCCAGGTCCCAAAAATAACCCGTGCATGACAGTCACATGTCCCTGTCACTCAAACCAACACCCTGATGATGACAGAGCCCAGCCGGCAGCACCACGCTCCTGACTCTGAGATCCACAGTGAGCCCTGGGGTTCAGGGCGGCAGCAGAACACGCAGGTTATTTCTTCTCATTGTCATAACTCAGCAAAAAATAACAAAAACTGTCATCTCAACCAGAAGGAGGACTTCAGGCTTCTGATTCCCCATGGTGCTTCAGTACTTTCAAAATTACGTTCCATGGGATGGGGATGACCAAAGAAGGCAGTGTGTAAATCCCCCAGAAGGGAACCAATTACCAGAAACTTGTTCCTTAAAACTGACAGGTGTATCTAATTTCCTAGCTATTTAAGAAGCAACAGCACAAAGGCAGAATGGTGCCGGAGACGTGTGCTGAGGTAGTTACAACACAATGGCACATTGTCCAGGGCTGCCTCTGTAACACTCCAGGAAACATATGCACAAAAATTTCAGACGACTGTGTGCACAGAGGGCAAAGATAAAACAAGAGCAGAGGAGAGCAGGTAACTGTTGAAATTCATGACAGTGCTAAGGGTTCATTTTATCATTCTCTCTACTTCTATAGACGTCTGAAAATTCTAATTAAGAAAAAGGAAAGGGCTCAGAGCCTGTGGCTCAACGGGCTAAGGCGCCAGCCACATACACCTGAGCTGGCGGGTTCGAGTCCACCCCAGGCCTGCAAAACAATAACGGCTGCAACCAAAAAATGGCCGGGCGTTGTAGAGGGTGCCTATAGTCCCAGCTACTTGGGAGGCAGAGGCAAGAGACTCGCCTGAGCCCAGGAATTGGAGATTGCTGTGAGCTGTGATGCCACAGCACTCTATCCAGGGTGACAGCTTGAGGCTCTGTCTCAAAAAATAAAAAAAAAAGAGAAAAAGGAAAGATCGCCTTGGCACCTGTGGCTCAACAGGCTAAGGCGCCAGCCACGTACACCTGAGCTGGCGGGTTTGAATCCAGCCCAGGCCCGCCAAATGACAATGACAGCTGCAACCAAAAAATGGCCGGGCGTTGTGGCAGGTGCCTGTAGTCCCAGCTACTTGGGAGGCAGAGGCAGGAGACTCACTTGAGCCCAGGAATTGGGAGTTGCTATGAGCTGTGATGCCACAGCACTCTATTTAGGGTTACAGCTTGAGGCTCTGTCTAAAAAAAAAAAAAAAAAAAAAAGGAAAAGGAAAGATTAAGAGAAAAAAAGAAAATACATCTACATGTTCTACTATCAAAACCATGAAGTCACGGCGGCTCCTGTGGCTCAAAGGGGTAGGGCGCCAGCCCCATATGCCAGAGGTGGTGGGTTCTAACCCAGCCCTGGTCAAAAAAAAAAAAATGGGGCAGTGCCTACTCAGCGAGTAGGGCGCTGGCCCCATATGCCGAAGGTGGTGGATTCAAACCCAGCCTTGGCCGAACTACAAAACAAAAAAATAGCCAGGCGTTGTTGCGAGTGCCTATAGTCCCAGCTACTCAGGAGGCTGAGGCAAGAGAATCGCCTAAGCCCAGGAGTTGGAGGTTGCTGTGAGCTGTGCAATTTCAGGGCACTCTACAGAGGGCGATAAAGTGAGACTCTGTCTCTACAAAAAAAAAAAAGGCAAAACCATGAAGTCTCTCGAAAGTGCCTGAGGCAGGAGTGCACGGTGGCATATGAACAATGAGGAGCTGCCCTGCACAGGGTGCCTGTGACTCCTGCATCATGAAAGGGTCTGCCTCACACTGACATCTTAAGTAAGTGTTATTCTTGGCACAAACAATTCGTTTTCTTATTATGGTTATAGCATGCTATTTAAAAAACAAAATAAAGCTAGGCATGGTGGATCATACCTACCACCTTGGCTCTTGAAGAGGCTGAGGAGGACCTCTTAAGTCCCCAAGCTGGAGGCTGCAGTGAGCTGTGCTGATTCCACTGCACTCCAGCTGGGGGACAGAGTGAGACCCTGTCTCTGACAAGCACAAAAAATACCAGTCCCGTTAACTCCTCTGCATCTACAAGTTATAGATGGTGTCCAATTCACATATTATTTTTAGATAATAACATTTTATGATGAAAAGTTTAGGAAGCTTATTAATTAAAAATGAAAGAAACACTTTCCTTAAACTCAGCAATGAAGGGGACAGCACCTTACAAGGCTCCATGTGCACAACATGCTCACCACATGAATCAGCCACTCACTGCGTGGGCTCCTCCGACAGGACAGCAGGAGTGCCGAGAGCTTTAGTGCAAGCTCCATGCAACAATACAGCTCGGCCGAGCAGGACCACCACATACACTGCTCTGTGTCATGGAAAAGACAACTACCCACACGGGGACAGGCTCCACTCAGGACACTCGTGCAGACCACCATGCCCACCGCATGGACTAGTGGAGCAGAAGGACAAGCGGGGGAGGCTGCCTGCCTGGGCTGGGGCTTAGCTCTACTTTCTCCACACATGGGACTCTGGGCAGATTATTTCAGTGCCCTTTCTCTCAGATGTCTCATCTATAAAATGGAGCTGACCCTGATGCCTATTTCAAAGAACTTAAGTACTTGGGACAGAGCCCCAACGTCACCCCACCACCCTTGCAGCCTGGAGAACTCCTTGGCTTCTTTGCCCCTCCGCTACCATCCTCCCCACCTCTATTTCATCTACACACCCAGCAGAACCCCTGAGACTGAGGACACATAAGGAGCACATTTACTTTCAACCAGTCGGGGTGCTGGGAAGGCGAGGTCAAGGGCCTGCTCCAGGGCAGGGTCTTTGTGCTACATCACTCAGAGCTGAGAAGCGGCAATACACTACCGTGCAACCTGCCGTGGCCAAACTCTTGTATAACTAACCTTCTCTGGAGGTAGCAGCATTAATGCACTAAGGAGGACTCTGCCCTAACAACTAATCATGTTGTCCCCATCCCCCAATACTGTGACCTAGGTTCAATTCTTGATTCTGTTACTTTTTAATTCAGCTACCTTGGGACAACTATGTAAGTTGGTTTCCTCATCTGTAAAATGAGGGTAACAGTACCCAGGGGTATCATTGGTGTAGGCTAAGAGGAATTAAGAAGTTAACATATGAGGGTGGCGCCTTTGGCTCAGTGAGTAGGGCACCAGTCCCACACACTGCCGAGGGTGGCAGGTTGGTACCTGGCCCCGGCCAAACTGCAACAACAACAACAAAAATAGCCGGGTGTTATGGCAGGCGCCTGTAGTCCAGCTACTTGGGAGGCTGAGGCAAGAGAATCACCTAAGCCCAAGAACTGGAGGTTGCTGTGAGCTATGACGCCACAGCACTCTACTGAGGGCAACAAAGTGAGACAGTCTCCCTCACAAAGTGAGACTAAAAAAAAAAAGAAGGTTACATACGTAAAGAGTCAAAACAGAGCACAAAAGTCGATCATCCAGCTGGACAAGTTCCTACATGTGAAATGAGTTGATGAACATCTTCCCAGAGGAGGAAGAGACACCACCAGCCTTGAAGACAGTCGTCAGAAGGGAGCAGCGGACCAGTCAAGGGTAAAGTGCTGGCTTGTCCTCTAACTGAATCACTCTGATGTGAAGGCAGTTTTACACTTTCTGACACACAAACACACATACTTCCCAGATAAAAAAGAAAATGGATCAACACCTGAAGTACAGTTCTTAAGTCTTTTCCCACAACAGACTGAGAAGGTGGCACAGCCTGCAAGAAGGTTCAGCCTACAAAACAGAGAGCGAGCCCAGAGAAGGCAGGTGCTGGTATTCTCTTAGAAATTCATGCTTTCTGATCTAGCCTACTCCTACCATGTAGACTTGCAATTATTAATTAATGTGAACTACTAGTTAAAAATTCCTGCAAAGTCATGGGATCAAAAGGCAAGGCTTCTTAAAAAAACGGATGCGTGTAAAGACTAAAGTTTTATCTGCAAAGGCATTTTAAAAAATTATCCTGGCATGGAGAGTGCTTTCCTGAACTGTAAACAGAGGTTAGTATGCAGGGGAGTCAGAGCCCTAACTGAAGCTGTCCAGTTTCACATGGTGATCAGAAAAGACTTGGCCTGGCCTGATTCTGTATCATTCTTCACAGAAAGCAACGTAACATACACACTGCTACCTGGAACTGTCCACCTTAAACATTATCACACACTCACAATCCTCCCTCGAACTCCTGTTTACATAGAATACAAGGCAAGGTGGTCATCGGAACAGAAAATGATTCTGAGGTCAAGGAACAATGAGGCTACCTGGATACAGATGCAAGGACTGATAGTAGGAGTTAGAACCTGAGGTCTGAAAGGGCTTCAGCAGGAGCACAAAGCCTCTGAGTGATTCTGCTGGCGGGGAATGTCAGTGGCCTTACAGGGAATGTCAAGAAGTTTTAACCTGGGCGGTGCCTGTGGTTCAAAGGAGTAGGGTGCCAGTCCCATAGGCCAGAGGTGGTGGATTCAAACCCAGCCCTGGCCAAAAAAACAGCAAAAAAAAAAAAAGAAGAAGTTTTAACCTGGCTCAGCACCCGTAGCACAGTAGTCATGGCACCAGCCACATACACCAAGGCTGATGGGTTCAAACCCAGCCCAGGCCAGCTAAACAACAAAGACAATTGCCACAAAAAATAGCTGGGTATTGTGGTGGGCGCCTGTAGTCCCAGCTACGTGGGAGCCTGAGGCAAGAGAATCACTAGAGTCTAAGAGTTTGAAGTTGCTGTGAGCTATGACACCACGGCACTCTACCAAGGGTGTCAAAATGAGACTGTGTCTTAAAAAAACAAACATGGACCCTGATGTATACAGTTTAGTGAAGAAAACCTATGTACACAAACTCAAATAGTTATGACAATTAAGTCCACTCATTATAATATACTACTCTTATACTAAACCGGTAGATTATATCCTACAATCTAATAAAGATTACTTTTTGTGCTCATTGATTGGCGAGGGTTATAAGCAGTTACTAGTGCAATAAATTTTTATTAAGGCAGAAAGCTGTATAATAAATGTAACTACTATTACTACAGGATAAATGCAAACCTACTCCTGAATTATTCAGATATTTGGGCATTTCTATGCAACTCTTCACCTACTCACATTGCATCCAACTTTGGTGGAAAAGCTAAACCTTAAAAAGCCAGGTTCCCCAAACTGACTGCAACACTTACTCACTTGCCACTTGATGGCTGCCATCAATACATAGTTCCTGAGGCTTGGCGCCTGTGGCTCAATGGGCTAGGGCGCCAGCCACGTACACCTGAGCTGGCGGGTTCGAATCCAGCTCGGACCCGCCAAACAACAATGACGGCTGCAACCAAAAAATGGCTGGCGTTGTGGCGGGCACCTGTAGTCCCAGCTACTTGGGAGGCAGAGGCAGGAGACTCGCTTGAGCCCAGGAGTTGGAGGTTGCTGTGAGCTGTGATGTCATAGCACTCTACCCAGGGTGACAGCTTGAGGCTCTGTCTCAAAAAAAAAAAAAAAAAACATAGTTCCTGAAAAACCACAAGGCACTCACCTGCCCACACCCTTAGGTGTGCTATGAACGATGCTAGTCAGAATATGTTCACAGCGATGCTAATCATAGCAGCAGGAAAAGGATAAATAACTTCACTGTCCCTCCAAATCAAATGGCTGCAGAAATGGTGAACAACAAAAGACACCACATTGCAGGCAGAAAGGCTGATGAGTAGGGACACAAAGATGAAGCCACATGGAGTGGGAAAAGGTGAAATATGTGAGTAGTGATCACAACCAGGTATCAATGTGGGCTCTGACAAGACCTGTTTTCTGGGAGGAAGTTTATGACTGCGGTGAACTTTATAAGGATGCAGGTACTATGAGCCCAGGTCTCCCAAATGCCCTCCAGCACTCACAGCTCCTCAGCCTACAAACACTGGAAGTGCATTGCACCTGTGTGTGCTGTCAGGAGTCTGGCCTACAACCAAGGGTCCTAAGAGCAGGACTGAGGAGAGGACAGGTGTGTAGTGCTGTGCAGCAACAGAAGGCTAAGAGAGAGCAAGTAGGTGTGGGCAGGGCCCCTTCCAGCTATTTCTCCAATGAAACAAAATGCTGAATTCTGCCTCACGCATCTTATTCTTTACTAGACAGGTCTCATCTCAATTCTTTTTTTTGAGGCAGAGTGTTACTCTGTTGCCCTGGGTAAAGTGCCGCAGCTCACAGCAACCTCAAACTCCTAGGCTCAAGAGATCTGCTTGCATTGGCCTCCTTGAGTGTTAGGATTACAGGCATGAGCCACTGCGTCTGGCTCTCATCTCAATTCTTACCACCAAAGCAATTAAAACAAACAAAAATATCAAAGGATCTAAAATCTAGTTCTATCCCCTGAAGTAGATTTTTTTTTTTTTTATAGAGACAGAGTCTCACTTTATCGCCCTGGGTAGAGTGCCGTGGCGTCACACTGCTCACAGCAACCTCCAGCTCTTGGGCTTAAGCGATTCTCTTGCCTCAGCCTCCCGAGTAGCTGGGACTACCGGCGCTTGCCACAGCGCCTGGCTATTTTTTTTGTTTTGCAGTTTGGCCGAGGCCGGGCTTGAACCCGCCACCTTCGGTATATGGGGCCGGCGCCCTACTCGCTGAGCCACAGGAGCCGCCCCCTGAAGTAGATTTTTAAAGATGTTTGAATATCACGCTGGACAATGAGTTAACCATGGGGAGAGTAAGAACTTGTTAAACCAAAAAAACCCCTCAAAGATTCCTATATTCAAAGGATAGCTTAACATTTTTTTGTATAATTTTCTTTTTACACTACCAAAATCTTATATTTAGATTTAAGTAACTTCAAAGTATTTAAAATTTAGAACAATCAATATACAATAGAACAAAAAACTCTATACTATAAAGTAATAAAATTATGAAATATTATAATTTAGAAGGTACCTTATTTTTAAAATTCTACCTTATTAAAAGTACATCAACAAGTCCTTCTTTAATCTCTATATGGACTGCTTATAACCGGGAAAATAGATGTGGTTAACTATAAATTTCATAAGGTTACTTTTAAATATTACTTTAAAAAGTTATCACTTTTAGGACAGGGCATGGTGGCTCACGCCTATAATCCAAGCGCTCTGGGAGGCCGAAGTGGGTGGATTGCTTAAGCTCAGGAGTTCAAGACCAGCCTGAGCAAAAGCAAGACCCTCATCTCTAAAAATAGCCAGTGTTGTTGTGGGTGCCTACAGTTCCAGATACTTGGAAGGCTGAGGCAAGAGAACCACTTGAGCCAAGAGTTTGAGGTTGCTGAGAGCTTTAACGCCATGGCACTCTATCCAGGTCAACAACATGAGACTCTGTCTCAAATAAATAAATAGTTTTCACTTTTTAAATTTTAAAAGATATTTAAGATTTTGTTTCTCTTCCACTGCCACTGCTTTACTTGAATAGCCCCCCCACCCCTCAAAATATTAAAAAATAAAAAGATAGGTAAGAGAACTTGAAGACTATCAAACTGGTTCTAGAGTAGCTCTAAATACACTTTACATGTACACCTGCAAATGATGAAGGCAGGACTAAAAAGCCAATGGACTTCGACTTCCTTTTTCTTTTATTAATCACAGCTAATATAGGAAACAAATTTTCTTTATTTTTTTAAGGAAGCTGTCACCCAGGCTGGAGCGCAGTGGTGCAATCACAGCTCAAAGCACCCTCAAACTCCTGGGCTCAAGTGACCCTCTGCTCAGCCTCCTGAGCATTGAGGACTATAGGTGCACACCTGGCTAATTTTTTCTGGGTTTTGTAGAGACAGGGTCTTGCCATATTGCCCAGGTTGACCTCAAACTCCTGGTCTGAAAGGATCCTCCCACCCTGACCTCCCTAAGTGATAGAATTATAGGTGTGAGCCATTGCACCTTGCCTGAAATAAATTTTCTCAGTAAAAGCGTCTTATTAAACTTGTGTGCTTTAGGAAACACAGGTTATCAAAATGTAAAGCAGATCATATACATGTGAGATAGAGTTAGTGATCTCCTAAACACCACGGTGAGCGTCTGACAAAAAACCAACATGTGTGCCACACTGCTATCAGTCAGAATGCACACTAACACAAATGCACACAGCCAGGAAAAGACACTCCTGCACTCAGAGGCTGTGAGATGGAAAGAGTCCCCACCACTGTTTTGACATTTTAAGAAACATCTGTATTTCACATTTCTTCTTTTTATAATAAACATTTGTCTTGAGGAAATTATCGGTAAGCTTCAGCTGTTATTAAATAATCTGTGATTCATCTGAAAACTGAATTACCTGACTCAACGTTGGGAGGGAACTTGTCTGGGAAGTGGTCTGAGATATAGGACCATTCATCTGTGAAATTGAAAATAAAGACACCATCACTACAATGTCAAGAAAACAGTTTCAAACTATAGTAAATTAAGCAAAATCAAACCCACTGAGAAATGTACATTTTTACATGTCAAATTCATGCATTCATAAGAATATTCAGGATGATATAGGAGCCTTAAAATTTTAGATTTTTGAAATTCTGACTAAATATAAGTGAAATTCCTTGTAATTTTAATGGGGAAAAATTAAGAAAATTTACTTTTCCCAAAGCCATTTTGATACTTTGTTTCATTCAGTGTCAGATGGGACTTTTTTTTTTTTTTTGCTATTTTCAAACTTTAAATATTATTGCTCAACGTAAAATTTTTAAATGAACAAAGGTAGTCAAAATAAAAAATTTACATTAATGGCTTGGCGCCTATGGCTCAACGGGCTAAGGCGCCAGCCACGTACACCTGAGGTGATGGGTTCGAATCCAGCCTGGGTCCACCAAACAACAATGATGGCTGCAACCAAAAACGGCTGGGCATTGTGGTGGGTGCCTGTAGTCCCAGCTACTTGGGAGGCAGAGGCAAGAAACTTGCTTGAGCCCAGGAAGTGGAGGTTGCTGTGAGCTATAATGCCACAGCACTCTATCCAGGGTGACAGCTTGAGACTCTGTTTCAAAAAAAAAAATTTACATTAAAATCCTAATTAACTCTTGGAATATATCCTCCTATGATGGCTGAAATGTTATTAAAGTATTTATAAACCACCTCATTTTCTTGTTTGAAAATACAAAGTATTCAGTATCTACAACTACAACTCACTTTAGCTTTTGTTCTTACCTAAGACTTGCAGTTTCCTC
>CAUYON010206540.1:0-44085 GCA_963573935.1 Arctocebus calabarensis | reverse complement strand
ATGTGGGGTATGCAAGTGTGCGGGTGTGTGGGTGCAGGTGTGCGGGTGTGGGGTATGCAGGTGGGGTGTGGGGTATGCAGGTGTGTGGGTGCAGGTGTGCGGGTGTGGGGTGTGCAGGTGGGGTGTGGGGTATGCAGGTGTGCGGGTGTGGGGTATGCAACTGTGCGGGTGTGTGGGCGCAGGTGTGCAGGTGTGGGGTATGCAGGTGTGCGGATGTGTGGGTGCAGGTATGTGGGCGCAGGTGTGCGGGTGTGTGGGTGCAGGTGTGCGGATGTGGGGTGCAGGTGTGCGGGTGTGGGGTATGCAGGTGTGCGGGTGTGTGGGTGCAGGTGGGGTGTGGGGTATGCAGGTATGTGGGTGTGGGGTATGCAAGTGTGCGGTGTGTGGGTGCAGGTGTGCGGGTGTGGGGTATGCAAGTGTGCGGGTGTGGGGGTGCAGGTGGGGTGTGGGGTATGCAGGTGTGCGGGTGTGGGTGTAGGTGTGCGGGTGTGGGTATGCAGGTGTGTGGGTGTGGTGTGCAGCTGTGCGGGTGTGGGTATGCAGGTGTGCAGGTGTGTGGGTGCAGGTGGGGTGTGGGGTATGCAGGTGTGTGGGTGTGGGTGCAGGTGTGCGGGTATGGGTATGCAGGTGGTGGGTGTGTGGTGCAGCTGTGCGGGTGTGGGTATGCAGGTGTGCGGGTGTGGGGTATGCAGGTGTGCGGGTGTGTGGGTGCAGGTGTGCGGTTGTGGGGTGCAGGTGTGGGTGCAGGTGGGGTGCATGCAGGGCTGTGTGTGGGTGGTCCCAGGTGCACACAGGTGTGTAGGGTTTGTAGGCCAGAGCACGAGTGTGTGTTCTGTGTATTGCAGGTGTAGTGTGTGTAGGGGTTGTGAGTGTGCATGTAGGGCGGTGTGCAAGGTGTGGGAGGTGTGGGGAGGGCCTCAGTGCGTTGTGATCTGCCCCAGGGCAGCAGTGAGGTTATCCAGCTTACTGTGCCTCTGTCAGCCAACCCTTTAAGCACTGACTGAGGGAGCTATTTCCTTTTCTTCGTTTTTGTCATACCTTTATGTGTCAACCCCAGCATCCTTGGTTCCCCTGGTATTTCCCCCCCCCCCCCAGCACCCAGGGGACGCTGACTGGGGCTGAGGCTGCAGACAGCAAGTGGCAGCACAGCAGGAGGGGCTCAGCTCTCTCTGGAGCCGCCCCTGACTGCCACTCTGCAGGTCTCATTGCAGGACATGACCAGGTGACAGAAGTCAAGCCAGTAGCCCGAGAGGAGTCAGGGTGATCCAGTGCCACCTCGTGGGTGGCTGCACTCCTGATGGGAACTTGGTGTGAGCCTGGGTCTTTAGGCTGGAACCCCTTTCCCTCAAGACGAGTGTGGGCCAGGGCCTGGGATGAGGGGCTCAGGAGGATCACAGTGGCTCCCTGTCCTCCCCCCCCCCCCACTGCCCAGTGGATTGAAACTTGAGATTTTAATAACCTTGAGGTCAATGTGAGGACTGCCGTCTTTGTGGAAGAGCTAGCGCAGGTGTGGGCACACACGCGCACACACACACACAAACCCCTGAAACCATGTGGTGTGGCTTCATGAAATAATGGGATACTTATATCTTGCACTTTGCTAAATTTAGGGTTGACAGGACATTGCAGAGAGGTAGCCCTTGGCAGTAGCTTGTATGAAGGGTGAGATGTTAACTGTCAAGCCCAGAAATCAAGCCCGAGGCATCTGACTTAATGGCGAAAGACTTTAGACCAGGCTGGAAAGTCTCTATCTGCAAGGAGAGAGGGTAAACTGACAGCATTATCAGGGGACTGGAAACTTCAGGCAGAGCATGGAAGGCGAGCTTCGTTCCAAAGAAACTGCGGTTTGGACAAAGCGGCTGGCCAGACCATGTGGGGTTGGAAACGTAGCCCATAGCCACCCAGAGGCTGGTGCAGGGCGGAGGGTGGGTGTGGGGAAACTCTGCTGAGGACTGGCCCTTCATCCCTGGCCCCTGTACCCTGCCGCTGGGGAGAGAATGACTGAGAACGGCTGGTGGCCTCAGAGGCAGTGTCCAGAGGGCTGTGTGGTTCGTCTTAACTCAAATGGGGTGACACGGAGGAGACTCCTGATGTGTACAGTGCTAGGAGAGGGACCACTGCACCTCCTTGGCAACACAGCCTCTGTGTGGCTCTGTGAGCCGCACAACTGCCACTATTCCATCTTAATGTTGAAAGGGCTGTGCAGGGGGCAGAGCTGTCACAGTATTGCCTGAGATGGGTGGATAGAGGCTCATGCCCACGTGCCAGGCTTCTGGGCACACCTCCTAGAATGAGTGGAGCTAAACAAGGACGGAGACCACTCATGCCCCAGGGCCTCCTACGTGGGGAGCCACCCACAGCCCTCTGGGGAGACTATTCTTTGTCCCTTTGGAACAGTCCCTCATAGGGGCTGTTTCAACCTCTTTTAGACATTAGTTTACTTAAAAAAAATAAAACCCAGGTGGCACCTGTGGCTCAAAGGAGTAGGGCACCTGCCCCATATGCTGGAGGTGGTGGGCTCAAACCCAGCCCTGGCCAAAAACTGCAAAAAATAAATAAATAAAATAAAAACCCACTTTTGAATGGGAGACTTTAAACACACAGGAAAGGTAGAGAATGGAATAATGAGCCCAGGGGGCCCCTCACCAGTGGAATGAATCCTCCTGGGCTATGGCCTAGAACCACCCTCCTGCCCCAGGGAGCCCCCACAACAATCCCCAGACTTCAGAACGTCCTCTAAGTTGCATATGAGTCTGTGGACCAGGACAGTGCATAGGCGACGGAATTACTGAGAGAAAGGTTATTTTCTGTTGCCATAGGATCTGAACCAGTGTTCAGTGAGGAAAGCCCTTTAGTTCTCTGGCCTAGGCACACTTGAGGAATGAAAGAGCCCTCTGTTTTTTTGAAATGCTGCCATTCGTTCTTTAATTCCTAGCATGCTTGTTAGGTGTCTGCCATGTTGCCTGGCACTGTGCCGGGGCTGGGGCGCAGCACCGCGCTGACTCGCTGGGGCGGGGGTGCTGATTTACGGTCGTGAGCAGGCTCCTGGGAAGCTAGTGCACGCACCTGTGTTTTCCTGACTTCTTCAGGAGAGGGGTTTGCTTTGGTTTGGCTCAAAGTTGGAACCGGTGTGAGCCTTCAGTTTCATCCCCAACCTTTCCGATATGTCACCTCCTCCTCTGAAACCCTCAGCCCCTCTTACTTCTGTGTCCTTGTGTCTGTCCAGCTAGGACTGTTGAGTATGTCCTTGTCCCCTCTTAACTCCAGGACCCTGAGCTCTGCAAGCAGAAGGATTAGGTCTAATTCAGGGGCAACAAGTAGTGGCCACTCTCCTCCCTCCTTGCATGTGTTTAAATATTTACATGTAATTACATATTTAAGTGAGACTGTATCACACAAGCTTCCACTGGCCTTCTGTGTTCTCGCCCTGTCATAGACTTCTGTCCAGACCTGTCTAGGCCTCTTTCCAACGTAGTATAAATGTAGATGTTTTAAACAGCCGGGTAACTTGCCATCACATAGGTGTCCCGCCCTTGATCTAACCCGTCCTCTACCGGCGGGCATTCTCCGTGGCTTCCAGTGTCATTGTCATGAACACGCTGAAACGGGCATCTCTGAGCGCACACGTGTCCCTCTGTGGCGTTGTCCCTGTAGGGTGTGTTCAGAGCCAGGATCACTGGGTCAAAAGCGCTTATGTTGATGCACATTGGGAAATTCACTCTGGAAATCTTAGTCAACTAACAGACAACCCCTGCCCCCACCCCTACCCCTCAAAATCTTTTCTGTGTTTCTATCTGATCTTCCATTTTCCCCTCAAGTCAGATTTCTCCCTGGGCGTGAAGCTGTTTTGTATTGGTTGTGAGTGGCCAAGGTGAGGGACTCAGGGTCTCTGGGGCCTCTGGGCAGGGAGGTAGCAGAGCAACTCGGGGTGTCTGGGCAGGGAGCACCATCCTGCCCCAGCCTGACACACACTGGCTGGGTGGCCTTGGACAGGCCATTTACAGCACAGCCTCTCTGGGCTCAGTTTTCCAACTTTGAAATGAGGGAGGTAAAGGGGGTGACCTTCCAGGCCCTCTGAGGAAGCTTCACTGACCAGGTCAGACCTCCTGGGGTGCTGCTTGGTCCCCGATTATTGGGGATAACAATCAGAACCTATTTGAGCCTATGCAGACCTCACCTCTAAGCATCTGAGCCCTGAAGGCCTGGGTGTCCGCTAGGTCCACCGTTCAGATCTCGGCCATCCTACACTCGGTGGAACCAACAGCTGCCCGTCATTTTGTTTATCTTCTCTGTAGTGTGCATGACTCGCTGAAGTGGTTATTTCTTGTGCCCTGGCTGTCTCCTCTCTAGAACATACATTCCGGGAGAGCAGGGCCCTTGTTGTCTTGCCTGCCATGAATCCCAGTGTCCAGCACCATGCCAGGTACTGCCCAGATGGCCAGTGACTTCCCCAGTCCCTGGGAGAAGCTGATTTCTGTGTTAGCTTCTTACGTTGGTGAAAGTGCCTGTTCATATCTCGGGTAGAGTCAGAATGGTGAGCTCTCCCAGATTCCTGCCCACCTTGTTTTTGTTCTGTTTTTAGTCATCCTTACAGAAAACATAAGGTTTCTGCATCAGAGAACAGACCGGTTACTTAGCCGCACAGTAACCTCAGAGCTGGCTCCCCTGCCCCATCCTCACAGGCAATGTGGAAAGTCTGATGCTCCCAAGGGCTCCAGGGCCTGTAGCACAGAAGGAAGCCCCAGCATCCTGACGCTGGGCACGGGGGCAGGGTGCCAGCTTGTACCCCATGTGGATTCTCAGAGTAGAAATGTCTCTTCTGGGGCTCTGTGGGGGAGGTCTCTAGGTTTGTAGCCCTGGAATGTAAACACAGGTCTGGGGCAGAGGCCCCTCAATCTCCCTGCTGTCTCTAATTCCCAGGCCCTGTCTATGGTCAGTTGTCCTTCATCCCAAGTGCCAGCGGACTGTTCTCAGGTGCCCTGACCTTGGGGAAACATGGAGATACTCATGCAGCTTCCTTTCCTGACATACGGCTGCTGGGTTAAAAAATAACAGTCACCATCTTCGAGTGTCTCCTACGGGTCAGAATGGTGTGCTTGGTGGGAAGCCATCGAGAGGGGTCCTGTTGTCCTCCTTTGGCAGTTAGGAGGCTGAGACTCAGGCTGAGAGGCTGACTGGAAGTGAGTCAGCGCAGAAGGCCAGGTGCAGGGGAGGCCTGAGTGTGTGAGCTTTGCTCCCCACCACCTGGCTTCCCCAGAGTCTGACCAAGAAGGCATTTATTCCACATCTGTGAATTCCAGGCACTGTGTCAGGCATGGGAAGTAAGCAATGTGTCCTTTGTCCTCAAGGGACCCACCATCTTTAGGGAGAGGCAGATGCTAAACAGAGAATTACCCAGAGAGAATTATACTGTGATGACAGGGTGGCAAGTGAAGGAGGGTGGGGTCAGGTGCCTCCAAGATTCTCTGAGGGAGGGAATGTTCCTCCTTGGTCCTGGGCAAGGTGTGGGAGAAGGATGTTCTGGATGAGACAATGGCACGCGACAGAGGAGACAAGACTAGGGAGAGTGAACAGGAGGAAGGCGGCATCCAGACCAGGCAAGGCCTCTAGGCACGGAAAAGAGACCGCTCATTCCTCAGCACTGTGGTGCCGCTGCAGGTTTTCAGCAAAAGCAGAGGGTTCTCGCATTCATACTAGACAGCCAGTGTCAAAGCAAATTTGTTGTTAAAGCAAATTCTCTTTTCTGTTCTTTCCTAGAAAATAGGGAAGGAAGGTCAAAGGGTATGAGAAAGAAATTTAGGGAAATGTAAATTACTTAGAATAAGATTTATGGTTCTTGGCTTGGCGCCTGTGGTTCAGCAGGCTAGGGCACCAGCCACATACACCTGAGCTGGCCGGTTTGAATCCAGCCCTGGCCCACCAAACAACAATGACCCTGCAACCAAAAAATGGCCAGGCGTTGTGGTAGGTGCCTGTGGTCCCAGCTACTTGGGAGGCTGAGGCTGGAGACGTGCATGAGCCCAAGAATTGGAGGTTGCTGTGAGCTGTGATGTCACAGCACTCTATCCAGGGTAACAGCTTGAGGCTCTGTCTCAAAAAAAAAAAAAAAAAAAAGATTTATGGCAGTAACCCAGCAGGTCATGGCCACAGAGAAAAGGGTTGGTAGCGATTTTTCTGCATCTCTCCTGCTGTCAGTCTGGGGTCTTTTGAAAGGTTCCAAACTCACGTGCATTAGAACCATAGGTGGTCGGTAGGAGGGGAGCCTTGCTGTTTTGAGAGAAACTGCCAAATTCACAGCCACTGTACCTCCAGGAACCAGCACCACATGGGCCACAGTGATAGCAAACAATGTTAATATTTACCAAGTATCTCTGGAAAAATGAGTGCAAAGTGCAGGCAATGCACTGCAAATTGCTAGAACATAGTACATTAGCAAAATAGGACCGTTTAATGAGTCTGGGAAGAGAGGCATGAATTTCAGGGAAATGTCAATTGCAGCAGTGTAAACAAGAGGCTTCCCTGTCTCACTCTCCGTAGGATGGTATTTCCGTCTCCAGTTCTAACATCAAGGAAGGGAGAACAGGGGAAAGGAGGGGAGCTGGGGTCACCTGTGGATGACAGATCAGCATCCAGGGCTGCCATCAAGATCCCATTTGAGGAAAACTAAAACTTACCTGGGGCTTATGTGCTTCTGTGAAAAGTGTGTGCTGCAAAAACTGGGTCCTTGCAGGGTGCTGTGGTCTGAATGGCCCCCAAAAATGTGTACATTGAAAGCTAACCCCTAAGTGAATGGCATGAGGTGGGGCCTTTGGGAAGGGATTAGGTCCTGAGGATGGAGCCCTCATGGATGGGGTTGGTGCCTTACGGAGAGACCCCAAGAGACATGGCACACCTTCCACCCCATAAGGACACATCAAGAAGGCCTGTCTATGAACCAGATTGTGGGCCCTTATCAGACACAGTCTGTCTTGACCTTAGACTTCCCAGCCTCTGGAACTGTGAGAAATAAATGTCGTTTCTAAGCCACCCAGTTTCTGGCATTGTGTTACATCAGGCCCAACAGACTAAGACAGGGAGAAAAGCTGCCCAAACATCACTGAGGGGTTTGGAACTACCATGGCTGCAGGTGAGGTGGCATCTTGTCAAGATCAGGAAAAGGTCAAGGTCACCCAGTGCATTTCTCACCTCGGGCAGCCACTTTCCTCTCTTGAGGGGACTGAGGAGGGACCTAGGAAATGGTTACCCGCAGCCTTGTCCAGTGGCTCCATGTGGCTCCCCCTGAGGCCACTTCTTTACCAGCTCAATCTGGTGAAGCCAAGCAGGGTCAGGAAGCCCGTAGGCCACAGAGTGGCAGACTGGCATCGCGCTCACTTGCCTTCTTCCTCTGCAGTCCCCGACAGCCTCGTCACGAAGGTGCTGAGCCAGCGCCTGAACCAGCAGGACTGCGTTCAGAAAGGGTGGGTGCTGCACGGCTTCCCGCGAGACCTGGACCAGGCGCACCTGCTGAACAGCCTGGGCTACTCTCCCAACAGGTGAGCTGTTGGCCTGGCTGCAACCTGGCCACATCTCTGGGCACCTTCTCTCCAGGGCTTGACTGAAGGGTGCATTTGACAGCATCCCTTGTATGTGAGCCCTTGTGTGTTCCCGAAGTGGACTGTCTCAGTCACACCATTCCCACCCCTCACCTCCACCTAGGAGTCAGCCTCAGGTTAACATCCTGGCTCTCACACTCCTCACTGGACCTGAACTTCCTCATCTGTCAAGTGTAGTAAACACTGTAACGGTCTTGCCTTCCTTGTGGGGTTCTTTCACAAACCAATTGATGTTTCCTTCTGCTGTTTTTACAGTTTCACTTTTACATTTAAATCGTGGATTTTGATGCAGCGTGAGTCCCTTTTTGCCCCTCAGTGGCTAACTACTTTTTCCAGAAGAGGGTTATGAGTATTGTGGAATAGTCTGTCTTCCCTCCACTAGTTTGAAGTTGAGAGTTTGCCACAATTGCAGGTACTGTGGAAAGCAACCAAGGCCAGCCAAGTAAAAGCAAGCAAAGGCTATTGAGTCAACTTGTAATTAGCAAGGAGGACAGCCACCATTGCTTGGTGTTTTGGTAGAGACCCAAAGGCAGGCAGAGGGGTGGGAAAGCTCTCTAGTGGACAGTGGGAAAGGCCTAAGTCCAGCCGTGGCCTGATTGGAGGATGCTGGCCTGAGGAAGCTTGGAGGGCTACCTAGGAGCAGAACACCCTATGTGATTGGTAAAGGGAGCGTTTTTGGCCTTCTCTGGTTGGTCCTCCACTGGAAACCATGGGGAAAAGGAGGGAAGCTGTCTGTTACCGCCCGAGCCCTGGCCCTGTGGAACTGAGGGCTGCAGAGGCTATCTAGTCTGGGTCCCTGGGCAGGTTGCGGCAGGTTGTGGGTTCAAGTTCTGCATTTATAAATGGCCTGGCCATTGTCTATGTGTATGTCCAGTCTCCCGATATACTTGGACTGTTCTTGAAATTTCTGTTGTTTTCTGAGTGTGTGTTTCTGCACTAGTACCACATTGTTAACTACTTTATTTTTTTCACATACTATATTTCAGTAATTAGTGCAGGAAACTCTTCTTTATTGTCTATTTTGTATGTTTATTTTTCCAGAGGAATACTATAATAATTTCATCATGTACAAGGGAAAACTGACATTGAAATTGAAATTTTAAATGGAATTGCCTTAGATTTAGGAATTGATCTATTACAGTTTGACGTGAAGATACCTTGCTTTGCCCCTCAGTGAAACTGTCAACACTTGCTATAGGCTCAATGCTTTGGGGGAATATTTCTAGATATTTTACATATATATATTTTAAGGCAGTGTCTCATTTTGGCACCGCTGCTAGAATGCCATGGTGTCATAGCTCACAGCAACCTCAAACTCCTGGGCTCACGTAATCCTCCTGCCTCAGCTTCCTGGGTAGCTGGGACTACAGGCACCTGCTACGATGCCTGGCTAGTTTTAGAGCCAGGGTCTTACTCCTGCTCCTCAAACTCTTGAGCTCAAGCAATCCACCCACCTTGGCCTCCCAGAGTACTAGGATTATAGGTGTGAGCTACTGTACCCAGCCTTAGATATTATACTTATCTGTTGATATTATGATATTTCATCCCATATTTTTGAAATGGAGTTTTGGGAGTATAGGACAAATATTGATTTTAGCTTATTTGTTCATACTCCACCTCCTTCTAGAATTCTCTTATTATTTCTGATATTTTTTCAGTTAGTTTTCTTGAGTTTTCCAGGTGGACAATTATGTATCTGCAAGCATTCACCTTTTTGCCTCTTCCCTTTCAATGTTTATACTTTTCATTTTACTCTTGTTTGGTGGTACTTGCAGGACAGGGTCACTATTGACAGGCTGACTTTTTTCTTGACCTAAAGATCTGTCCTGATATGCTACCATTAAGGCATGACTGGCTGTTGGTTTGAGGTATATACACATACAGTTTTTATAAGGTATAGCTCCATGGATTTAAAATGTCTGGAGTTGGCTGGATATGGTGACTCATGCCTGTAATTCTAGCCCTCTGGGAGTCAGAGACAGGTGGCTCTCTTGAGCTCAGGAGTTCAAGACCAGCCTGACCAAGAGCAAGACACTGTCTCTACTAAAAATAGAAAAAACTAGATGGATATTGTGGCGGGCACCTGTAGTCTCAGCTAGTTGGGAGGCTAAGGCAAGAGGATCACTTGAGCCCAAGAGTTTGAGGTTGCTGTGAGCTATGACACCATGGCACTTTACCCAGGGTGACAGGCAAGACTCTGACTCAAAAAAAAAAAATTAAATAAATAAATAAAATGTCTGGAGTTGATGTTGAATTTTATAAAGTTTTTTTAACATCTTTTACAATTTTTTCCTTTTGACATATTGATTTCATGAATTATGTGACAACCTGTT
Source organism: Arctocebus calabarensis (assembly GCA_963573935.1). Classification (NCBI taxonomy): domain Eukaryota; kingdom Metazoa; phylum Chordata; class Mammalia; order Primates; family Lorisidae; genus Arctocebus; species Arctocebus calabarensis. Next base: position 34,160 of record CAUYON010206540.1, on the reverse strand, counting down.
GAGTTTTTCCCTCTTCTTCTGTATCTGGGTTATTTCTCTTTATTATTGCTTATTTTATGTATTTGTGTTTTTAGCCTTTTTGAGGACTAGTTTAACTAGTAGCCTGACTTTTTAAATTTTTTTTTCACTAAAGAATGGTTGGATTATTTATCAATTCTGCATTTTTCCTGTATTCTATATTCATAAAATTTTGTTTCTCTTGATTAATAACTTCTCCTGATGTTGGGTTTCTTTTGTTGTTTTTCTCAAAGGATAAGCAAGATGCATATTTACTCATTTTCTGTATTCTTTGGTACTAAAGTGGTAAAGGCCTTGAATTGTCCTTTCTCTATGACTTTAGCAATGTCTCATGGTGTTTTCTATTATTTCCTTTTTTAATGGTATTTTGGAGTGTGATTTAATTTTTCTTCCACTTGAGTGTTTTAGGGGATTTTAAAAGTTTCTAGGTAGTTGACTTTCATTATTAGTTTTCAACTTTTATTATTAGTTTTCATTTTAATACAGAGCTTGGAGAATTTGTTTAAGTGCTACCTCTAAATTTTTGGAAATTATTTATTCTGTAAATAATTATTCAACAGGTTTTTAAAAATAGTGTGTATTTTAAGTTCAGTTTTATAGAATTCAATGTATATGTTAAGCCAAGCTTATTAATTTTATTATTTAGATCATCTATATCCTTGCTTCTTTTTTTAAATTTTTTTGCAGTTTTTGACTGGGGCAGGGTTCAAACCCACCACCTCTGGCATTTGGGGCCAGCGCCCTACTCCTTTGAGCCACAGGCACTGCCCTTTGCCTCTTTTCTGTTGTTATTTGTTGATGGTGGTGGCCTATCAGTCTGTCAAGGATGAAAAGATTTGTTAATTTCCCACTAATATTAAATTTCCATTAATTTTTATTGTGTTTCCTGTGTTTTTTGCTTTATTTGTTTTGGTGCCATATTGTTTAGTGCATAGAGGTTTGTGTTACTGTGTGCTCACTGTGAAATGTATTTGTGATGAACGTGACCACCAGTGGCGGACAGCTACTTATCATGGCCAATATTCATTTCTGTCTTCAGTAACAAAACATCAATTTTCAGAGGAGCACATTGGTATCTGAGAAGAAAGTATCCCATTTTTCAGTTTTCCTTATAGTTATATAGGACCACAACATTAAGTTCTGACCAATGAGACGTGTAAGCACACAGCTGTATGGGTCTTCCAGGAACTAACTCAGCTATGAGAAGCTAGGTTTTTGTATGCTTTATCTTTCTTTTCTACTTTCTGTTTTCCCTGAAGTTAATAATCACCTTTCTTTTTCACTTACCTAGTTTTCTTTGTACCTATTTGTTAATTATTTCCACACCTTACAATAGCCTCTCAGAATAATTTCCCACAAAGTCCATCATACTATCGGTTTCAGCTTTTTCTTGGTCACTCTCATTCCTCTCCTGGGACTAGTTTTTCTTTAAGCTTACTAAGTGGCTGATACCCTAGGACTATTCTTTACTCTAATATAAAGAATTCCCTTTGCCTCTCTTCTGCTATGGGATCCCTGTTTTCTTAATCACATATCTTCTTCTTTCAGACTCCTTTAGTTTGATATAACAGAACCTCCAATTGCTTCTGAAATGATATAGTTCAATAGCAGTAGGCTGTTATACCTGCAATACATTAGCTCCAAATTGAAGGGCTCACCATCTATGACTGGCACACAGATGTCACCCTGGGATTCCTGCTCACTACCACACAGGAGTCCCCTCAGCCTACGTGTTAAGTATTTTATCTCTGTATTATGTGGCTTCCTTTCTGCGTTTACTGCCTCGTTTTGGTTGCGCACATCCATTAGTAGTTTCCTAAGACAGGTGGTATGGAAGGTAGGTTTTTGGAGACTTTGCATATCTGAAGGTGTTTTTAGTCTATCTTCATACTTGTTGGACGATTTGGTTGGATGAGAAACTATTGGCTGGAAATCATTTTCCCCTAGAATTTTAATCTCCTATCTTACTTTTAAGAAGTCCAGGGCTAATCTGATTCCTGATCCTTCACATGTGACTTTTATTCCTTTTCTAGAATTTATAGGGTCTTCCCTTTGTCTCCAGGGTTCTGAAATTTCATAGTGCAATTTCACTTATATCCTTGGTATGCACCCAATTTACTCCATTGTCTCAGAAATTAATCTGGAAACATGTCCTTCAGTTCTGGGAAATTCTCTTGAATTATTGTGTTGATGATTTCTTTCTTTTGTCTCTGTAACTTCTGTTAATTGGGTATTATAGCTCTAAGACTGGCCTTCAAAATATATAAAAATATCTTTCCTCTTGTACTTTGGGAATTTTTTGTGTGTGTGGTCAGTTTTTGTTTTGATATATTTTTTTCTTTTTTGCTCTCCTTTCTGGAGAACTTCCTTAACTTTTTGTCTTCCAAACTTTTAATTGAATTTCTAATTTTTCTGTCATATTTGTTTATTTTTATAATATTCAAGAGCTCTTTTTTGTTTTATGAATATTTCTTTTGTTCAGAAATGGACTTATTTTTCTCTTAAAAATGTTAATGACACATTTAATTTTGTAGGAGGGTAGGGGAACAGGTTTTTTTTCCCCTTCTGCGTATGCTGTTTCTATTGAGTTTTTGTTTGTCTCAGTCTCATTCTTTCTCAACAGAGTCTTTTTCTCCTCAGATATTGGATTATCCTGGGTTGTTTGCTAATGTCTAAAAGTAGGAGACTGAAAAGATATTTGGAAGCTGTCAGTGCACGGTAGAGCCTGTAGACTTAGTCTTCACTGTTAGGAGACATAATTAGGCCATTTGTGCAGAACCTTCCCACTAAGAGTCAATATTTTTAAGTCTTTTCCTCCGTGCTGCTCAGATCTCCCAGAGAGGACTTGTCTAGTCTCCTGTTGGAGGGTAAAGGCCTTGCTGCCGGGGCCAGGGGTCCAGAGGGGAAGCAGGACAATGCAGTGTGCACATCTTACCTAATTCTTCTATTTTGGTATAGACTTGGGCTGTCAACCGTATTTGGCATTCTTTAGTCCAAAGAGCCTATATTTTATCCTCTCCAGAGAAGTTTTTAATTTCTGCCTAAGTAGAGCAGAGATATTTGCTCTTCTGGGTGGAGTGAGGAAGGGATCTGGGATTTATTCTCTTCTTTTGCAAATTTCAGCCAATCCTTCTTATTTTAGCTACCATTTCCAAAGTGGTGCCCATGCCTGAGCCTATTGGATTGATTTTTAGCTTTCTTGCTCCTGAGTTAAGTCTCATATAGTGTCTTTTTGTTTGTTTGTTTTTGTTTTATGGTATGTGCTTCGAATTTTGTTATCGCTAGCTTCTCACCTGCCCTCCTATTAATTTAGAAAATGATCTAATCTTTTTCTAGTTTTATTTGTCTCTTTGGCATGACTTGATTAAACCTGTTTCTCAATCTGTCAGTTTTCAAATGCAACACAATATCTTGACTCCTTCAGATGAAAGATGGAAGGAAAAAAGATCTCACATGTTCTGCCTCCTCATCCTGTCCCTCACCCGCTCTCCATTTGGAAGGAAGGCAAGGACAGATACCTCCTGAATTTTTTTGTGCCAGTCTATTATACAGAGATTATTCTTTTTACTCTGTATTGATTAAGCTTTTCTTTCTAGAAATATAACAATTATATATATATATATATATTTTTTTTTTTTTTTGAGTCAGAGTCTTATCTGTCACCCTGGGTAGAATGCCATGCTGTCATAGCTCATAGTAACCTCAAACTCATGGGCTGAGCAATCTACCTGGCTCAGCCCCCCCAAGTAGCTGGGACTACAGGTGCCCACCACAACACCCAGTTAGTTTTCTATTATTAATAGAGATGGGGTCTCAATCTTGCCTAGGCTGGTCTTGAACTCCTGAACTCAAGAAATTTACCCACCTCAGCCTTCCAGAGAGCTAGGAATACAGGCGTGAACTACCTCACCCATCTCAACAATTATGTTCTGGTTTTGACTATAATTACCATACTTATGAAGTTTTTATTCTCTCTAAAACTAGCTTAAGAATTCAATAGCAACTGTTTTTGTCATTCAGCTTCTTCATTTATTAATTTTGATTTATCTTTCATTTGAATGGATTATACCTTGGAGTCATTTTCAGCAAGGGTACATAAATACTAAACTTTCTAAATTCTTGCATACTTGAGAATGTCTCTCTGTTATTTTTACTTGTAACAACATCTGGCAAAGAATTCTTTGATCATATTTCTTCTCCCACCCTTCCCCTATCCTCAGCATCTTAAATCATTTCTGCACAGTCTATGAATAATCTTCTGGAGTTGCAGTCACATTTGAGACCTGTGAGAAATTTTTTCTATTATAGATAATATGCTTTCTTTTGTCTGTCTGTCTCTCTCTCTCTCTGTCTCTCCCTTCCTTCCTTCCTCCTTCCCTTCTCCCCCTCTTTCCTCTTTAAGTTCATTTACATTTGCTAGGCTAGGCTGTATCTCAGTCTAGGTTCTCTTTCTTACTTTTTTTCGGACATTATGAATCCTTTCTGCTGTTTTCTGTTATGTTTCCTTCTTGCTGCTTCTCACTTGTTTTTCACTTATATAATCCTTTTACTTTTCTCTTAGGTATTCCTTTAACTTTGTCAGATTTTTTTCCATCTCTCTTTTTTTTTTTTTTTAGTAGAGACAGAGTCTCACTTTGCATCACACAGCTCACAGCAACCTCCAACTCCTGGGCTTAGGCGATTCTCTTGCCTCAGCCTACCATCTCATTTTTTAAAACCTCATCATCTTTCTTTCATTTCCTGTATAATGAAGTCTATTCTCTCTGAATATTTTAAACATACTGATAAAGTTTTATTAAACATGTTCTTAAACTGGGCATGGTGGCGCATACCTGTAGTCCCAGTTACTAAGGAGGCTAAGGTAGGAGGATTGCTTGAGCCTAGAAGTTTGAGGCCACAGTGAGCTATGATTGTGCCTTTGTACTCCAGCCAGGGTAACAGAGTGTGAACCTGTCTCAAGAAAGAAAGGAAGAGGCCAGTGCGGTGGCTCACGCCTGTAATCCTAGCACTCTGAGAGGCCGAGGTGGGTGGATTGTCTGAGCTCATGAGTTCAAGACCAGCCTGAGCTTGTCTCTAAAAATAGCCAAGTGTTGTGGCAGGCGCCTATAGTCCCAGCTACTCAGAAGGCTGAGGCAAGAGGATCACTTAAGCCCAAGAGTTTGAGGTTGCTGTGAGCTATGATGCCATAGCACTCTACCAAGAGCAACAAAATAAAGGAAAGAACTTAGTTTCCTGGAATAAAGGGTATTCATTGTCTCTCTCTCTCTCTCTTTTTAATTTATTTATTTGCAGTTTTTGGCTGGGGCTGGGTTTGAACCCTCCACCTCCAGCATATGGGGCTGGCACCCTATTCCTTTGAGCCATAGGCACCACTCTGTCTCTCTTTTTTAAAATGACCTTTTTGTTCCCTTTTTTTGGTAACATCTGCCCTGGTCCCATGATGGACACCTTTTGTAAATCAATTGTCTTTGTCTAGACCTGTTGTTTGTGTAAGAATAGTGTGACTTGGTATGTTAGTTTCCTATAGAGTTATAGAATTATAAATTATCACAAACTCGGTAATTAAAAATGACATGAATGAAGGCCTGATATGGCAGCTCACACCTTGTAATCCTAGCACTCTGGGAAGCTGAGGCAGGGGAATTGCCTGAGCTGAGGAGTTCAAGACCAGCCTGAGCAAGATCAAGACCCTGTCTCCACTAAAACTAGAAAATTAGCAGGGCATTGTGCTGGGCGCCTGTAGTCCCAGCTACTTAGGAAGCTGAGGCAAGGGGATGACTTAAGCCCAGGAGTTTGAGGTTGCTGTGAGCTAAGACACCATGGGACTCTACCCAGGGTGACAAAATGAGACTCTGTCTCAATAATAAATCAATCAATACATAAATAAATAAAATGATGTGAATGTATTGCCTTATCGTTCCCAGGCTAAAGTCAAGGTGCTCAGGGCTGCATTCCCTTCCGGGGCTCTAGGGAAGAGCACATTCCTTGCCTCTTCCAGCTTCTAGACCCCCCTACAATTCCTTCGCTGTGGCCCCTCCCTCCATCTTCAAAGCCAGCTCTGAAGCTGGTGTTGCCATGCTCTGACCCTTTTTTCTATAAAATCTGAGTTCTTAGATCCTCCCCCACCATAACCTGGGAGAATCTAACCATATCACAGGTCCTTAACTTAATTTCATCTACAAGGTCCCTTTTGCCAAGTAACTTAGCCTATTCCCAGAAGCTGGGGATTAGGACTTCCGCCCCGCACAGTTGACTCTCCTCATCTCTGTTTTGGTTGTACCCCTAGGGTGTAGGCAGGAGAGCTTCCCTTTGGAAGACTGAGCCTCTGTTCAGGTCTAGGGCAGCAGGGATCCCCCAGGCTTAACCTGAGTGTCCCCTTTTACTACCATTATTGCCTGTGAAGTTCCAGGGACTGAGCACCAGGAGGCTAACGGTCCAGCCTCTGTAGGCTTCTCATCAACCTGAGGATGAAAAGCGCTGAGGGAAAATGCAAAACAGTCACTTTCAAGAAGGCGGGGGCATTATTAACGCTGTGTGTGGGGTGGGGGAGGTGTTAGGGCTGGAATCGAGTGCTGCTTTTCTTTTTATTTATGGAGCCTGTGTACCAGTACTACACAGCCAACATGGGGAGGGCGCAGTGTTTGTTCAAAAGAGTACAGGGAAGAATGTTCACGAGCCAATTTGATTTAGGGCAAGTTTGCAAATAAATTCCTCTCCATTCCCCATGGAGTAAAAATCACTTTCTAAAGACTTAGTAAATAATGCCAGTTTAATTTATCTGACCCTAGGGCAGAGGACAGGCAGGAAAAAAATGTTTCTTTATAATGTAGATTTAATCCTATGCTACTGTTTAATCCTCCCCCCATATTCATTGAAGGTGTATTTCTCTCCCCACTTTCTCACCTCTGTCTCTTCCATTTCCATCACCTTAGCTTTCAATTAAACATTTTTATGGTTAACTCAGAAAGCAATTTTAACCATAAACCTTCAAGTCCAGATACAGACTCAGAAAGAAAAATATTCTAAAATGAATCCACCTACCACAGGGATGAATATCAGAACTATAATTCTGGTCTGGTTGTGATGCCAATTATAAAACCCTCTAGCTGTGTGGAGTTGTTTTTGACACCAGGAGGAAATCTTGACAGAATTATAGTCTAGAAATCAATCTGGGAATACGATACAGAAATCTATAATTCAGATATGAAAACAATCTACAAAGCCTCTTTTTTTTTTTAGGAGAGTTCAATGAAATTAGATTAAAATAAATTTACATATATATCAATTTTATTAAAATATATTCACACCAGTAAATAGAGTTATTGAGGAAGGGTAAGCTATTCTGTGTATCAGATACAAAAATAGACCTCTTTGGCTTATCAGGAAGCAGTTATTGTCTCCTTGTCAAATATAAATCTCTTCTTAGAACTAATAAATTGATAGTGTTCAAATGCAATGTTTTGTCTGACTCCTGCCTCATAAGCCCACGGCACATAATACTAAATTATGTTCCACGGAGCAGTATCAATCTCTTGATTCCAACATCACACAGTGAGGGAAGCAAACCAAGTAATTGATGTGTCGAAAAGAAGGAGAAAAAGTTATTTGAGAACAAATAAAATGGGCCATAAAGTTTGTTAAAACATAATAATAGTAAAAAAAAAAAAAAGGAAGAAGAAAGAAAGAACTATCCAAGGCTGCATCAGAACTCTGCCCTCTGCCTGGCTGTAAAATAATTCATTTCATGCTGCAAGTTGGTAGAACAATATTTTCTTTTAAAATTAATGCTGGCTACAGAGAGGGAGTATAGGATTCTGATTGATGTCGGGAAGTTTGTGGTGTACCAGAAAGGACCGGTTTTTTCGTTTTTTGTTTTTTATTTTGCATCCTCTTTTCCCTCCATGCCGCAGGGAGGGAGGGGGCAGGGCAAGCTGTGACCTTAACCTTCCTTCCAAGGTCTTGGTCCTGATCTTTTGAAAATCCTTGGAAATAGATGCAAAAGGAGGGGATCTAATGAGTCAGTGCAATGACATTCAGCATTTTATTAGTGTTTCTTCTCTTCTTCCACTCAAATGGACCAAATTTTAGGGCTATCAAGAAATCACCCGAGAATGATATCTTTGATTAGTTTATTTATGTAGCAAACTGGAAACTGCTGTATAGGTTCCTATGGGGGTGTAGTAGTTTTCATATTTTTATTTATTATTATTGTTAAATAAGATGGTTGCATGTGGCTCACACCTAAGGAGCTCCAAGGGGTTTTGTCGTCCCTGGGAAGACAGTGACAAGTGTCTTCTCACTGCGTTTGGCTCCCCTCCATGCTGGGTCTGTTACTGGGTCTGTCGCTGGCTTGTGCTAAACAAGCATTTCCTCCAGGAAGCCCAGAGAACAGTCTGGAGGGGAGAGAGGCTGGCAGACACAGCCCCCCGGCTGCAGGTTCTGCCCAGTACAGCTACAGACCACTGGGTCTGGGAGCTTGCTTTCTTTAGCCAGGCCCTGGAAACAAGCCCCAGTGGCTCCGCACAGGACAGGTTATTTGAAGCTGGACCAGAAAGTTTCATTCTGGCCACTGCAGTGCCGACAATGCTTTTTTCATCTCCTCTCCCCCTTCCTCCTTCCATTAATTCTCCTTTTATTTTTTATTTTTTGAGACTGAGTCTTTCTCTGTTGCTCCAGGCTAGAGTGCAGTGGCATCATCACAGCTCACAGCAACCTGGAACTCCTGAACTCAAAGATCCTGCCTCAGCCTCCAGAGTAGCTAGGCTAATGGTGTGTGCCACAATGCCTGGCTGATTCTTTCTATCAGGCTGGTCTGGAACTCCAGAGCTCAGGTGCTCCTCCTGCCTCAGCCTCCCCAGAGTGCTGACTTTCCAAGCCGAGCCACTGCAGAGGGGCTGGGCACTCACTATCCTTTTGTCACCTTGCTGCTCGGAAGCAGCCCCTCCACTTTGTCCTGTGAGGTCACTAAGAGAACACTTCTCTTCCTTCCCTCTCCCCGTCCTCCCCTTCCTCCCTCCTGCCCCTCTGCTTTCTTAGTAATCTTCATTTTGACCAGAATAATGATGTTGACGTTTTTATTGCGTGCTACTCACATGCCTGTTTAGCCTGTTCAACAGCCTTGTAAAGTCGATTTACTCAAGGAAAAGGCACCTGGCTTTTGAGAAGCTGAGTCCCTAAGCCTTCCTCTGGTCTTACCCAGCTTACCCAGAGGACGAGTCTGGCCCTGAGCCCACCTCTTTGCTCTGAACTATTAACATTGTGTAACATCCTTTATGCAAGAGGGTTAGTATTTTTCCCTGCTTCCTGGCTGCCCAGTTTGCAAAAGATACATTTAACCTCAGTTTCCCTGTCTGTCAAGTGCACAATAATCTCTTCTCTTTTAATCTTGGGGCACTACTGCTCTGGAGAGGAAATGGAATACGTGTACATACCATTTATAGCTGGAAAGCACCAGGCACAAACCATGGGCTGACCGGAGCTGGCTCCGCCTGTGTGTGCCCACAGCGCCCCCCTCAGGGCAGACTCCCATTCAGACATGTGGGGTAGAGTTTATCTCCTCTCCTATCTCACGTAGAAAGTTGTACCCTCACAATCCCAACACAGGTATGCTACAAAATTGTCTGCATGTTAAGTATAAAACAGGGACTATGATAGTTATTTGTGTGATTTTGAATTTCTGCTCAGTTAAAAAGGCAAGAATGGCAGATATTGCAGGGCTGACCATCAAAGAGTTATTTGCTGTACCTCCTTATGGGCTGATACAAGTAACTTACTGCTATTTTTTTCTTTCCTTTTAAATTTCTTTTTTATCAAGTACCTAATTCAGGAGAAGTTTATTGCTATTTCAACATATTTTTTCTCTGGCCAGGTGAGGTGGCTCATACCTATCATCCTGGCTCTCTGGGAGGCCACAGTGGGAGTATTGCTTGAGCTCAGGAGTTAGAGACCAGCCTGAGCAAGAGCAAGACCCCGTCTCTAGCTAAATTAGAAAAATTAGCTGGGCATCATTGGGGGAGCCTGTAGTCCCAGCTACTCAGGACACTGAAGGCAGGAGGATTGCGTGAGCCCAAGAGTTTGAGGTTGCAGCGAACTAGTCTCCCACCCTGGCACTTTAGCATGAGCAACAGAATGAGATTCTGTCGCAAACAAAAAACTAAAACCCCCAAAATATTTTTTCTCCAATAGCAATCTGCTTGCCCTTCTTATCTGTAGAAGGCATTTCAAAGGCTCTGGATGGATTGGAATTGGGAATGGTGGCCTGTTCTTCTCCTGGCACCCCTGAGGCGGAGTGACCCCAAAATAGTCAAAGATGAAATCACTCTTTGGTTCAGGACCCCACTGAGCCAGACTAACTGAGAAGTTCTAATCAGGGCATTTAATGGCATTGATAAAATTATCCCACTAAATGCTGGTTCGCTTTCTTGATTTCAGGTATGTTAAATTTTAAACCGTGGAATATTATGGTACATTGTGCTATTAAAAACTGAACTGCCAGGCCAGACACGGTGGCTCATGCCTTAATCCTAGCACTCTGGCAGGCCGAGGAGAGTGGATAGCTTGAGCTCAAGAGTTTGAGACCAGTCTGAGCAAAACCAAGACCCAGTCTCTACTAAAAAAAAAAAAAAAAATAGAAAAACTGATGCTAGAGGATCACTTGAGCCCAAGAGTTGGAGGTTGCTGTGAGCTCTGATGCCATGGCACTCTACCCAGGGCAACAGCTTGAAACTCTGTCTCAAAAACAAACAAAAAAAGAAACTGAACTGCTATACAGTTTCAATGATAGGTCTTTATAATTTGATTTAAAAAACTCGTTATTTTTAAATTTCACATGACAATTTCTTTTGGGGTACAACACAATGAAACGATAATGACTTTGCCATTTCTAATGTGATCGAAACTGAGAAGGATGTTACAGTTTCTTAAGAGGCGAGCAGTATAGGCAGTCCCCGTAGGTTTGTTCTTAAGTTGAATCCGTATGTAAGTTGGAACAGGTGCATTTACCTATTAACTGTAATAGCCTCTGTTTGTAAGTGCAAATCACATACCAGTCAGATGTTTGTAACTTGGGAACTTGCTGTAATCACCTCTGTTCATAAGTGTGAATAATACGTCAGTCAGATGTTTGTAACTCAACTGCCTATAGTACCAAAGAAAAAAATTAAAGTTCAAAATGAAGAGGATTCTTCTTCTTCCCCCCACTCCCTCCCTCCCTCTCTCTCATTATCACTTGGTCCTTCCAGGAAGCTCCCGTATTTCTGCAGCTGATCCTTATGTGGATTAGGATAATAAACAGCCCATTAATGGAGGCCTGAACTAGGAAATGGAGTTGGAATTAGCAGCAAAATTCGGTGGCTGACAAAGGTTAATAACTCCATTACTGCAGCTCTGCGCCTGAGCCGCCGCGGAGCGGGGGGTTAGCCTTATCTTACTCCTCATTAATTGAGCTAATAGAACCTGAGTGACCCTGCCTCACTGCTGTCATTGGAGAGTTTACCAGACATGGGCTGGAATACATATCATTGACTGTGTGCTCCATCGGTGCTTTTTATTTTTGAAAGATCTTTCTTAAAGATCAGTAAGCCACAAGCCCCATCTTAGCAGTAACTTTGCAGCTGACCACTGCAGGATCCCAACATCATTCTGATTGTGTTGCATGGGCAGTGATGCAGCAAGGGCTGCTGTGTCCCTTTGCACCCCTAGACAGACACTTGGGGACTGCAGGCTTTAGCCTCCACTTGGACGGCTTTGGAGGGCGTGGCCACTGTTTCCTCACAGTGTCTGGGGTCAAGGATACCTCTCTGGTCTTCTTCTTTAAACCTTTGGTAGCTCTCTCTCGCACTCCATCCTTCCCTCCCCTCAGAGCCCCCGATCATTCTCCATCTGTTTCTGATGGTCCTGCTCTTGCTGCTCTACTGGCCAAGTGGTCTAGGGGCTGCTGCCTAACCTTTGTAAGCCTCAGTTTCCTTAACCACCAAATGGGGCAATAATCCCACCCTTCTTACCTCACCATTTGCTGAACTAGTGTACGGATTTGCTGGGAAAATATATATGGGTGGGATTTATGAATTGGAAAAGGCTTTGCCCATCCAAGATAATGTTACCAACAGATCAAAAGTCGGAATCTGAGCTGCTGCAGGGGGCCAGGCTTAGGCCGTGGCACAGGGTGGCGGATGAGGAACACTGGTGTGGGGTCAGAGCTGACCATCCTGGGTCAGCTTCTACATGGCAGGTTGTTAGCATCTTTGCACTTCAGTTTCCTCAACTAGAAACCAGGGACAGTAGCATTTAGGACTGGGAGAGGCTTACATGAGATGAAGCACACGCAGTCTTGGCACAGAGCCTGGCAGAAACACTCCATATGTGCCACATATCACGAGCGGACCAGAAACGCAGACAGCTGAAAGGCAGCGCCCTTTGTTACTCAGAGCTCCAAATGAGAGAAGGCTACCAGGCCGAGCAGTGGCTGTGCCGGTGGAGGAGGTGTACGCATGGGAGCAGCGTGTGGCTCACTGTGGGTCGGCTAGTTTAAATAACTTTAGAGGCTCCGGGCACAGTGGCTATCTGGAGTTGTCTAGGACTTGACCCCAGATGGCATGAGGGAGCCAGGTAAAGGACATAGTGGGGGTGGGGACTTAGCAAACTGCCCATGAAAAGGAATCAAGAGATTTTAGCCAGGACTTCAAAACCTGGGCCAAGACAGGCCCTGTGAAGGCGTCTTCCCTGCCTGTTATGGGCATAGACAAGAGGGTACTGGCCGCTCCCAAGTCTGCACCCTTCCCCTGGGTGGGTCGAAGCACACTTGTGCAGGTGCCTTGAAGAGATCATAGCTCCACCCAAAGGCAGTCCCTTCTCGCAGCCCTCACGTCTCAAAGCTCTGCCTTCACATGCACCCTGGCGTTGCTTGGGTGAACTGCCGGGACCACACTCAATCACTGCCCCACCCCCCCCCACCCCCATGACAGGCCACCTTCCTGTGCCTGCAGCCTGGTCACACTGCACGTCTCCCTGCCACTTGCATTCAGCAGCGGCAGGCTGTGACTGATGTGGCTCTCAGACCAAGTATCGTGTTTCCTTGTAGCAAAAGTCAGTGCTGCCTCGTGAGCAGAACTTCCCCCCAAGCCTGCAGGGCGTCACCTGCGCCTGGTCCTGGACTGCCCAGCCTGGGGTTTAGAGGGAGGTGCCCCCTGGGCCTGGAGCCCAAGGTCATGGCTAGTAATGGTGGTGACAGGCAGTCAGCCCACAGCCCCTGGAGTTATAGCATTTTAATCTTTTGGTAAATAAGAACTGGAGTGGAAAAAGGAAAGTTCTCTCATTATTTTCCAACCTAGGGACTATTGACATTTTACTGCTTATTTCCAGTGTTTGTGTAAGGAGTGTGGTGAGGATGATTCTGAGCAAATGTGGGAGGTCAGCTCTGCTTCTTTCTGGGGTTAAAACTTAGTTTATGACAGTCTGTTACCAGATTTGTTGTCTGCCTTTGAGACCATGAGAGCAATTACTTTTGAAACAATGACATCAAAAATGTACATTACCTTTGAACTCTTTGCCTGCAGCCTCAAGGAGCTTTTGGAGTAAAAAATACAGTGACTTTCCTTAGAGAGAGCAAGCCCAAGTGACCACAGGCTCAGTTCTGCTATCCCCAAGGGGCAGCTGAGGAACAGGAGGGGACATTGCAGTGTCTCCAGCAGGCAGGGGAGCTTCTCAGGGGCTGTGGAGAGGTGGCCGGTCCTAGTGGTTGGGTGTGATCTTGAGGAAGAGACGGGTGCTGCGTGCCATATAACAAGAGATTTGCCGGTTGTTTGTTTTGTGTGTGTGTGTGTGAGGTGTTTTGTTAGTTTAGAACAGACACGAACAATCCCACTGCAGTATGTTGAAACTCAGTTTCTTTGTTTACCACTTGTAATTTTTTCCTAAAAGCTTTCTGAGAAGCAGGCAGCCCTGCCTTCATTGCAGAATGACTTTCCTGCTATCTCTAGGGGTCTGGGAGAGGTGTCCGGGCTCTGTGTGCCATCCTCTACTCTCAGTCTTCCCCTCCATGTCTTCAGAGAAAAAGTGACAACTGTCCTCAATTTGCTGTTCCTGTGTCTGATAACCTTCGTGGCCAGAAAATTCCCCTCTTGCCCAACTTAATTCTCCTTTTCCCCCTTAGAGACTCCCTGTTCTTCACTGGTAAAGCTCATCCCAATGTATTTCCCCCTGTGAATTCTAAGCAATTATTAAGGACCCAGTGGGTTGTGTTCAACCAGGAACAATTTGGCCTAAGCCGGTGGTGGACATTGGAGAAGATGACTGTGCCTTCCCCGCCATGGAAACCAGAGATTTAAAGCAATCTCCGTGCCTTGGGTGGAGAATGACAGGTGACCTTTAACAGAACGGAGCCCAGAGTAGTTGGCATTTGAGTCGAGCTCTGATGGAGATGCCCCCATTTTTGGCAGGTGCGATCCTCGACCGTCAACTTAAATTCATTTCCCAGAGAAAGGCGAGAGGACAGAGATGCCGAGATGACTTGGAGAAATCATATTTGTTTTTCTTTACCCATCGGAGACTTTGGGAGACATCAGAGTATACTTCAATTTCCCACCTTCCTTAGACACGTAACTAAAGTGCTGAACTGCTGAACTCAGCGTTGTGCTTTAAAAGCTTGGGCCTCTGCCAGAAGCAGGCAGCAGGTGTCTAAAAGCTTAAAGCTCTTCTTCCTAAATATCACAGAAATTATTTCATATATAAAAAACTTTTAAGAAAAGTCTTCCACAAACAGAAGTGCTGCTTTACTTTTTATGAGATTGTAAAACTCCAGGCACTGTCTCCTTATTGGCTTGGAGATTTCTCCAGATTCCAGCCCACCCCAGCCCTCCACTGTGGGCAGGCCAGTGCACCTCACTCCAGACGGGCCACTGGGCAGTGCGTCCATCCAGGGGCTTTGGCATTATGCCTTCTTTTCTTTCCTGGGCCTCTGTCTTGGGAGTGTGGACTGTAGATCCTAGGAAAAGGCTGCGTGAATCGAAAGAAAAAAAAAAAAACCGCTTTCCAGGCCAGGAACTCCCTCTTGCAGTGGGAGGGGCTTGGGGAGGAAGAAAAGTGAGTGTCCAGAGGCCGAGAGACTAGGGTGGCCAGAGGGTCCTCTTTTTCTGTCCACCGCTCTCTTCTCACTTACACACCTTCGCACATTTTTCTTCCTGTTTCCTAAACACGGAGCTTTTACTGATGCTGTATCTTTGTTCAGAACACCATGCATTTTCATCCAAATCTTACCTTTTCTACAAGGCTTAGCTCAAATGCCACCTCCTCCAGGAAGACTTCCCCAAAGCCTGCCCCGCTCGGCACCACCACAAGGCCTTCCCCACTGTTCTTGTGGTAGGAAGCAGCGTAATCAGACAGTGATTGCAGAGGAGGCCCTGAAGTGGGAAGCCTGCTGAGCAGCTGTTTACCCTTTCTGAGCCTCAGTCTCCTCTTATGTAAAGTGGAGATGACTTTATTCGAAAATGCAACAAATGTTTTTGGAGCACCTATTACATAGGGCACAAAGTGACCCTCTGCTGTCCAGGGGAGGCCATGGGAGGAGCCGGGCTGGGGTAAGGGACCACAGGCTCGGTTTTGGACACTTGAGTTTGAGTACCTGTTAGCAATCTGTTGGTTTGCTGCAGCTGCCATAACAAAATACCACAGACCGGGTGACTTCAACCACAGAAGCTTATTTTTTTTCACAGTTTTGGAGGGTGCAAGTCCAAGAGCAATGTGTCAGCAGATCTGGCCGCTTCTGGGGCCTCTCCCTGGCTGGCACACAGTCGCCCTTACAGGTCACCCCTCTGTGCATGTGCACCTGGTGCCCCCCTGTGTCCAGTGAGAGACCCAGGGAGGCGTCCAAGGTGCCAGTGTTGCCAGGGGGGCTGGAGCGCCCCAGGATAGCAGGCATTTTGTTTCCTCTTTGCTTTTAAATGCCATATTCTTTCCCTCCATCCCAGCACACAGGTGAGTGGCACAGTTGCCCCCATGTCCCTGTTGCCTTCCCTGCCTGCTCCTACCTCACGACGGGTAGGGACAAAAGATTGTGACATGGACTGTGACTGCCGTTTTTTACCTGGCGGATGCTCATCCCGATTCTGCTTTAACCAGATGCCCCTCTTCGCTGGAGCTCTGGGAGCGTCCCCCCTCTCCTCTCAACAACAATTAGCCTTGTAAGACTAATGGAGGAAATCGTGTCTAATTACCCTGGTGAAGGCCAATTACGCGATTAACATTGGTGGCTATAAGCTAATGATGAGAAGAGCCTCTCATTTGCATAGCATTAAGTTAATTGCACTGCAAGCGGAAGGGCCGATGGTGGTGATGGCAGGATTCTCTTTCTGGAAGGATACTAATGACCAGAAAGTACGATTCACCTGACAGCTTTATTAATTAACAGCGATCTGATTACCTAGCAGGAATGGCAAGTGAAGTCAGCTGAAAGGCTCGGCTTTTTTAAAAAATGAGCGATGGGAACACTTGCAGCTGATTTTTCCTCCAAGCACTTTGCTCTGTCGCAGGCAAGCTCACCTTGAGTCACCATTTCAGACAAACCTGGCCGAGCCCTTCCTTGCCGTGTCCTCACATCCCTCCCTCTCATTCACTCTCTCTATTTACTGATGGCCCCCCGTGGGCAAGGCTGGGGACGTGAAGCCCACCCACGGCCCCTGCCCGGGAAGGGTTGGAGGGAGGGGAGCATTCTGTGAGAGACCCCAGGGGGACAGTTGTAGGCCCCCAGACCCCCGCACTGTTGGAGAATGTCAACAGGGAATTTCAGAGCTTGTAGAAACTGTCAGCGAAGGTTTCTTACCTAATCTGGAAAGTTTGGGCCTCAGAGAGGCCAAGGGCCAGGGACTCAAGGTAACGGCCAGGAAGTGACAGGATGGCGCCCAGGACAGAGCAGATCTACTCTGCCTTTTCAGCTTCTCTTTGAACCCTGTGCACTGTTTTGAAATTTTGATGACATTCCAGGGACAATCGCCCACAGCCTGCCCAGCTCTGCTGCCCCCATGTCTGGCCACCTGGCCCTCCCACCTGCCTGTTTCTTCCCCCTGCAGCAGGGACTGTAACATGCTCACTCTTTAATAAATGAGTGGTTGAACCAACCAAGGGATAGCTTACAGGCAGGGCTCATTTGCCAATGAATTGTAAAACATGAGAAATTTTAACAAAAAGTAAAATTATCCATATCCTTCTGTAGCTTGCTCTTTCACTTACTAAAAAATTATAGACACCTTTCCTTGTCTGCGACTGACAGCACATGTCATTGCACTCACCTTATTGAGGGTTTTTATCATGAAGGGATGTTGAATTTTATCAAATGCTTTTTTCTGTATCCATTTAGTTGATCATAAGTTAATTATCCTTTATTCTAGTCATAGGATATATCATATTTATTGATTCATGTATGTTAAACCATCCTTGCATTTCTGGGATAAATCCTACTGGATTATGATGAATGGTCTTTTAAGTGTGCTGCTGGATTCTGTTTTTTAATATTTTGTTGAGGATTTTTGCATCTATATTTATTAGGCGTATTAGCCTAAAGTTTTCTTTTTTTGTTGTTTCTTTGTCTAGTTTGGTATCAAGGTAATGCTTACCTCATAAAATGAGGCTGGAAGAATTTCTCCTCTTCAGTTTTCCGGAAGAGTTTGAGAAGAATTGGTATTAGTTCTTTTTTAAATGTTTAGTAGAATTCATCAGTGAAGCCATCAGGTCTTGGGTTTTATTTGATGGGAATCTTTTTATTACTGATTTAATTTTGTTATTTATAATTGGTCTATTCAGCTTTACTATTTTTTCTGGATTCAATCTTGGTAGGTTGTGTCCAGGAATTACTCATTTCTGTTAGATTTTCCAATTTGTTGGTGTATAGTTGTTTATAGCAGATTGTTTTTATTTATGATTTTATTTATTTGGGTCTTTTGTCCTTTTTGTCTTGGTTAGTCTAGCTAATCCATTCTTTTTATCTTTTTAAAACACTAACTTTTCATTGATCTTATTTTTTTTAGTCTTAATTTCATTTATTTCTGCTCTAATCTTATGTCTTTCCTTTTACTAATCTTTGGTTTGATTTGTTTTTATTCTTCTAGTTCCTTGAGATTCTTTCTTAGGTTATTTATTTGAAGTCTTTCTGCTTTTTTGATATAGATATTTATTGCTATAAACTTCCTTCCTGTACTGCTTTTGCTATATCTCATAGGTATGATGTGTTTCTATTTTCATTTGTTTCAAGAGATTTTAAAATTTTCTTCTTAATTTCTTTTTTTTTTTTTATTTTGAGGCAAAATCTCAAAATGTTGCCCTCAATAGAGTGCGGTGGTGTCACAGCTCACAGCAACCTCAAACTCTTGGGCTTACGCAATTCTCTTGCCTCAGCCTCCCAGGTATTTGGGACTCCACGCACCCACCACATGCCTGGCTATTTTTTTGTTGCAATTGTCATTGTTGTTTAGCTGGCCCAGGCTGTGTTCGAACCCGCCACCCACGGTGTATGTGGCTGGTGCCTGTGTTACAGGTGCTGAGTCCCTCCTTAACTTCTTTCTTTTTCTTTTTTAAGAGACAGAATCTCACTTTGTCGCCCTCGGTAGAGTGCTGCAGCATCACAGCTCACAGCACCGTCTAGCTCTTGGGCTTAGGCAATTCTCTTGCCTCAGCCTCTCCAGTAGCTGGGACCACAGGTGCCCACCACAACACCTGGCTATCTATTTGTTGTTGTTAAGGTTTGGCCGGGGCCGGGTTTGAACCCACCACCCTCAGTATATGGAGCCGGCACCCTACTCACTGAGCCACAGGCGCCACCCGTCCTTAATTTCTTTATTGACCCATTGGTTGTTCTGGAACATGTTATGTAGTTTCTATGTATATGCACAGTTTTGAAGACTCCTTTTGTTACTAATTTCTAGTTTTATTCCATATGATCAGAAAAGATACTTGACATGGTTACAATTCTTTTAAAGTTGTTGACATTCGGCCCAGAGTAAGGGGCGCTCTGGCAGTAGCTCCAGTTCCAAGGCGGTATAGTGCAGCAGCCACTCAGGCCACAGGGGTGGGGCACAGTGTCACAAGTGGGTGGACTGTAGGCAGCTCCCTCGCCTGGGCTTAGGGCCTGTGAGGACTACAGGGGACCCCAGGGGGGAGGACTGCAGGTATCCCAGGTGTTGGTCTGGGAGGGCTGCTGGGTCTTCCTGCCTGCCTTTTCACCATAGAAAAAAGTGTCTCTGGATCCTGGCTGATCTGACCTGGGAATGGGGGATAGAGTCCTGTTTCCTTCTGTTCTCTGTGTGGCCACCCTAAGTTGCTGTGCTTACCAGGTTTTCTGTTACTCCTTTGGTGTACTCTGGCACTCTCCCGTAGTTATTTTAATTAAAATATAGTTGTTTATTCATTGTTTTGGCTGCCGTGGGGGAAGGGAGGGGCATCAGTGGCATCTGGTTAGCTTTCTTGCTACTGTCACTCCACCACAATTACTTTGGTTTCATAATTGAAAGGAGTCGGCAATTGAAAAAGTACAAATGAGTACTCATTGAAAAATAAATCTCAAAAAGAGAACAACTAAAAATTAATGATGTAAGCCTCTGACCCAGGTCAGAAAAACACTAAATACAAAGAGTAGCAAGAAAGAGACCATAAGAGTGGAAATCTTATTATAGAAAACAAAGTTCCCGCTGAGCCAGACGTGGGTTCCTCACCAGTCAGTGAAGTTGACAGCCCTCTAGCAAGACTGGTCAATAAAAAAGAAAAAATGCACAGCATTTTTGAAATAAGAAGGAGTACATGAATAAGCAGAGACAGCAGCGTTAAGACAAATACTGTGAACAAATTTATGGCAGTAAATTTGGAAACACAGACAAAATAGGTAAATTCATAGGGACGAAAGGTCTTTCCGATATTGACATAAGAAGAAATAGAAATTCACACAGTCCTATAATTATTAAACATATTGGATCATGAAAGTAAAATCATCCCCTCCCCTAAATAGAAGACGCAGATGGGCTGTATTTCAAAATATTAAGGGAGTACAAATGTTTTTGTTACATAGATACCTTTTATGTGTACCATGGTTAAGTTGGGGCCTTTCGTGTGCCCATCACACAGATGGTGTTCACTGCACCCAGTAGGCAGTTTTACCCTCCCTCTCCCTCCCACTTCTTGATTTCCAGTGATCTTTGCATCTCTTTGTGCCTATCTGTGCCTATCAATTACTTCCCAATAATTAGAGAGTAAATGTGGTGTGTTGTTTTTTTTTCCATTCCTGAGATATTTTACTTAGGGTAATGGTCTCCAGTTCTATCCAAGTTGCTGCAAATGACATTATTTCATTCCTTTTTATGACTGAGTAGTGCAGATGGTTATTATAGGTGGAATCTAACAAAATGTTCAAGGAACAGATCACTCCTATTGTAAAAAAAAAAAAAAAACTTTTCCAGAAAGCAAAAAAGAGGGAATACACCACATTTAATAAGACTAGTAAAGTCTTAATGAAACCCAAAGATAAAATAAGGAAGAAAAATTACAGGATACTTGCCGAAATTTTAAACAAAATATTAGCTAATCTAATGCAATTGTGTTTTGAAAGTATTCAAAGGGGATTCATGATTAGAAACTCTATTACTCAAATTCACCACAATAACAAATTAAAGAAAAAAGATACAGGGCTATTTCAGTATATGGAGACAAAGCACTTGATAAAATAAAATATTCATTCATAAATTAGTTATAAACTGGCTCAGTGCCCATAGCACAGTGGTTACAGCACCAGTCACACACACCGAAAATGGTGGGTTCAATCCCAGCCCAGGTCAACTAAACAATAATGACAACGGTAACAAAAAATAACCGGGTGTTATGGCAGGCACCTGTAGTCCCAGCTACTCGGGAGGCTGAGGCAAGAGAATTGCTTAAGCCCAAGAGTTGGAGTTTGCTGTGAGCTGTGATGCGACAGCACTCTACTGAGGGCGATAAAGTGAGACTCTGTCTAAAAAAAATAAAAAATTAGATAAATAAATAAATAAGCAACATAAAAAACTACCATAAATTAGCTATAAACTGAAGGGAATTTCCTTAACCTGATAAAAAATGTCTCCCCAAACTGTAGCAAACATAGGCCTGCATGGTGAAATGTTGGAAGCATGCCCTTTGAAATCGAGTATAAGACAGGGCCCCTGTCACTGTTTCTATGAAACATTATTAAGCAGTGCAGGAAAGATAAAAAAAGGAAACAAAAGCTATAAGGCTTAGAATGGAAGAATCAAAAGTCATTATTTACAGATATTATGATTATCTACCTTAAGAAAGCACCCCCCCCCAAAAAAAATCTATGGAAAACTTAATAGTTTTTATAAGAGTTTAGCAAGGTCACTAGTTAAAAGACCAGCAGTTAATGAAAAGATCCAAGACTTGTTTATATTTTCTTTGGCAACAAAGAGTTGGAAAATGTAAACTTAAGCTAAAATCAGTAACAGGATGTAGCAGGAAAAAAGGGTACATTGAAATAAATTCAGCAAAAGATGTGTAAGTTTTTTATTGAGAAAATCTTAAAACTTTATTGAAAGAAAGAATTCTTAAAGGGAGATAATACTTTGTTAATGGTTAGGAAGGCTAATATCATAAAGATGTCTTCTCTTCAAATTTATCATAGATTAGAAGAAATTACAATTACAATTCCAAAATTGCTAGTGGTTATACAATCTGTTGAGCTCATTCTGCATTTTATATAGATGAGCAAAGAGTTAAGAATAGCCAAGTTATTCCTGAAGAAAAAGTGGGAGGTCTTGCCCTATCACATATTGACATACTTCAAACTATTAAAACACTGAGATGTTAGCCCCAGATTAGATCTACTAACCAATGGGACAACATGCAGAACCCAGAAACAGAATCATACTTGCATGGACCCTTGGTAATGACAGTGGTAGCTGAGTGGGAAAAGATGGACTTTCCCACAAACGGTGCTGGGAAAATTGGTTACTTTCTCTTTTCTTTTAATAGTGTTTCTGGAAACATTTCCATATAAGCACATATTTTTTTCCATATAGGAAAAATTACCTTTAACAGCTACTTGTCCTATGTGTAACAATCAATCTAAATAGGTTGAAAACCCAAATGTGAGGGCGTGCCTGTAGCTCAAAGGAGTAGGGTGCCGGCTCCATGTGCCGGAGGTGGCGGGTTCAAATTCAGTCCTGGCTAAAAAAAAAAAAAAAAAAAATGCAAAAGAAAAAAAAAAAAAACCCAAATGTGAGAGACAAAACTTTTGAACCTTGTAGAACGTGAGCATTTAGGAGATTGTGTCATGGTCTTGGGGTAGAGGAGGCTTCCTAAAATAAGACACAAAGAACAAAAGAAGATTAATAAACTTGACTATATTAACACTGAGAACTTTTATTCAGCAAAAGGCATCCATGTAAAGAATAAAAGATAGGTTAGTTGCAACCAAAATAGGGTTAGTATCCAAAATGTATATATGTGTTTGTGTATGTGTGTGTACAAATTCCTATTAATGTATGAGATAAAAGTATGCTTAATATAAAAATGGTTAAAAGACATGAACCGATTATTCAACACTTGGAGTATACTAAAACCCATGGATTGAACACTTTATTTTTATTTTTTTATTTTATTTTATTTTTATTTTTTGTAGAAACAGAGTCTTACTTTATCACCCTCAGTAGAGAGCTATGGAGTCACAGCTCACAGCAACCTCCAGCTCTTGGGCTTAGGCGATTCTCTTGCCTCAGCCTCCCGAGTAGCTGGGACTACAGGTGCCCACCACAAGGCCCGGCTATTTTTTGATGTAGTTTGGCCGGGGTCTTGCTCTGTCTCCCAAGCTAGAGTGCAGTGGTGTTATCACAACTCATTACAGCCTCAGGCTCCTAGGCTCAGGAGATCCTCTGTCTCAGCTTTGCAAGTAGCTGGGACTACAGGCATGCACCACCATGCCCAGCTTTTTTTTTTTTTTTGGTAGAGATGGGGGTCTCTCTCTTGCTTAAGCTGGTCTTGAACTCTTGACCTCAAGCGATCCTCCTGCCTCGGCCTCCCAGAACGTTAGGATTACAAGTGTGATCCACTGTGCCCCCATAAATTATACACTTAAATAGATGAATTGTATAGTATGTGAATTATATCTCAGTAAGGCTGCTTTCTTAAAAAAAGACATGAACAGAGATTTCACAAAAGAGAAAACACAAGAGCAAGAAAACATAACAAGTTGCCAAACTCATTAGAAACTGACAAATGCAAATTTAAATTATAATGGTACATTGTTCTGTTCTTACACGTTGCCAAACACTTAAGTCTATCCAAATCAAGTGTCACCAAGGATATGGACAGATAGGAAGCCCTTCATCATCACTAGTGAAAATATCCATTCGTAAATACACTTTGTTTTTTTTTTGAGACAGAGCCTCAAGCTGTCACCCTGGATAGAGTGATGTGGCATCACAGCTCACAGCAACCTCTAATTCCCGTGCTCAAGCGAGTCTCCTGCCTCCACCTCCCAAGTAGCTGGGACTACAGGCGCCCGCCACAACGCCCGGCCATTTTTCGGTTGCAGCCGTCATTGTTTGGCAGGCCTGGGCTGGATTCGAACCCGCCAGCTCAGGTGTACATGGCTGGCGCCTTAGCCACTTGAGCCACAGGCGCTGAGCCCGTAAATACACTTTGAAAAACAATCCTTGCCTTGCCCATATGCCTGCTGCAGGACTCAGTTTGCAACTTGGAGAAAACACTGTGTGAAAAAGTAAAATCACTGAAATAGACCATCGCCACAGAGGAGGTTCTGGGGGACTTGCAACAGGGTAAGTCAGGAGTGTACTCTGCAGCCACAGGGACCAGTCCCAGTCTGTGCCTGTCAGGAACTGGGTCACACAGCAGGAGGCAAGCCTGCAAAGCTGCATCTATATTTACAGGTGCTCCCCACTGCTCCGATCACCCACCGCCTGAACGCCACCTCCTTAGATTCTCCCAGGAGCTCCAGCCCTACTGTGACCTGCACACATCTAAGTTGCCCTCCCTGTGAGAATCTAATGCCCGGTGATCAGAGGTGGAGCTGAGCTGGAGCTGCTGGCACTGGGGAGCGGCTGCAGAGACAACGGACGGTGCCTAGACCATAATAAATCAATTGCTTGCAGACGCATATCAAAACCATCCCCCACACCCTTTCCATGGGAAAATTGTCTTCCTTGAAACCCATCCCTGATGTCAAAAAGATTGGGGTTGGGGCTCAGCCGCAGTGGGAATGAAGGGACTACCACCATTCTACTTGGGGAGATGCGTTTCTTAGGTTCTCCCATGGTGGGTTCACAGGGTTGTTTTTATTCTCTTTATATAAATGATGAAATATAAACAGCCACCAGATTGAAGTTCTTCCAGGGAAGAAATCTTTGTTTTATTTGCTGATATATCTTAAACTCTTAAAATAATGCCTGGCACATAGTAGGTGCTCAGGAAGTATATTATTTTTAGATATTAAAATATGTCATAATTTTACAATGGGAGAAAGCACTAACTTTTCTTCTCATTAGCAACCACTGCTAATAGTGCTTTGGGTGTTCTAGAAAATATCTCTGTAAATGAGGAGATATAAATGTGTGCATTTATTTTATGTAGGTGGAGACGTACGGCACACACTGTTAACTTTTGCTTTTCTCTCACTGATGCTCTGGAAGTATTTCATATAAGCATGTACAACTCTGTTCCTTGTTTTTAATTGCCTCATAGTATTCCATGCTGTGACTCTACAGGACAATTTAACCAGGTCCCTGTTGAAGAGCATTTAGACTGTTTTATTTACTTCACTTTGCAAAGAGTGCTATGGTAGATGTCTTGTGTGTATGGCTGTCTGTGGTCCTGTGGCCACATCTCCAGAGTAGAATTCTAGACGTGAGCTACAATCACACTTCTGTTTTCAGTGGGCCCCTCCAGAGTGTCTGGGAGCTACTAAGTCTACGGGCAGAGAGAAAAGATTGTATGATCAAAAGTGGTACAAGTTTTGGAAATGATGGAAACATCCAAGAAACAGAATCTTTATCTACATTTACTGATGCCATGTTGTACACCGTGGGGACATCAAGACAAAATGTTTGTGCCAGCCCCTGGAGCCATCGTAACCTCTGTCCCGCCCAAGTTGGTGGTACAGCTCAGCTGAGCTAGCACCTGTGTGCTCAAGCTGTGGGAATGCTTAACATCATGAAACATGTTTTAGGGGGTGTTTTTTTCCCCTTAGGCTTAATGATGGATTTATTATAAAATAATACTTAAATGTTTTCCTTCAAGAATGGTGGCATTACTTACAGCAGTACTTTTTGATATATATATATAGAATATTTGAATGGTGATAATTATTTTAATTTGTAGTGTTTTGAGCACTAGCCCCAAGTGAAACATGACAGGGTCACGATTGTAAAGGTCAATCATGAGCCCTTGCACTGCCTCCTTGCGAAGCCGGAGGCTGATCCCAGCATCCCAGATAGATGCAGGGCAGAGGCTGGCATGGCTGGGACAGATCCTGTGCATCAGGCCTGTAGGATAATGAATCTCCAGAAGCTCTGTCCTTAACTCAGTCCTCTCATTCTGTCATGCGGACGCTGATGGAGATGTGCCAGGACCCTGCACCCTTTGGAAGGATCGTGCACACTTAGGAAAAGCGCAGACACAGAGCTCACCCAGGAGTTCCCACACCCGGGTCCCTGGGGACTGACTGCCGGGTGGCATTTCCACAGCATTGTCTAGAAGTGTTAAGTTTAGTGCCAGAAACACAAGCTTTGCAGTCCAGTAGACCTGAGTTTAAGTCTGTTCATCAGCAAATACTAGTGAGCAGGTGCTGTGTGCTGGGACAACCCCAGGCAGGAGCACCACCCTGGGGGGATGGGCAAGGACGTGTGGGAGGCCAGCCGAGATATTCAGGGGGTGGAGGGCTCCATGCTGAAGCAGCAGGACGGACAAAGGCCCGGAGACAGGACCAGCCCCACCTCTGTGATCGTTTCGCCTCTCAGAGCCTCATTTTCTGGCTTTGCAAGTTGGGATTTAGCAGTGTGAGCTTGCTGACGGCTTCAGTGAGGTCGTACCTGGGGTGAGCGTCCATACTAAATGGTAGCAGCTTTGTTCCAGGTTGGGTGTTCCCTCTGTATTTCCCAGAGAGGACTGGATTACCCAATAGGCCCCCAGGCATAGACCAGACTGTTGTATAAGAGAGTTGGTACTTCTCAGCAGAGGAAACACATCTCTCTCTTTCTGATCTGTCATCCTCACATGCTGTGAGGTGGTCACAGAGCCCAGTGGGCCAGAGAGGGCATCAGTGCTGCGGGAGGGCTGACCATCCCCAGTGGGTTGTGGAAATTTCTCTCCTGCTAATCACCAAATCCCCGCAGCTGCTTCTGGATTGAAACGTCAGTCACCTTGGCTGCCCCTGGACAAACACATTCCGTTGTCATCTGCCGGGCGCCCACGGCAATTGCCGCAGCATAATAGAGACAAACGCAGCACCAAACTGGATTGTGATGATTCTGAAATTATGTATTTAATTCACAGTTGGTATAGAGTGCTCATAAAGTCCCGATCATGATAGAGAGGCTATTAAACATTTGAGAACGTAAATGATGCGGGGAGGAAATGGCTTTGTGAAACATTTAGTTGTGTAGTAGTTAGAAGAACAGAGCGAATCAGCCAGGCAGAACTCTCTAGATACCAATCCAGTGAGTTATATATGAAGGGTTGATAATGCTCTTCAGTGAGTTGTTTTATGAATGTGCAGACGTTAATCTGAGAAGCTCGAATTGAGGGCTGCGCCGAATTTGATGTTGCATCGCTCCAAGCCACAAGCTATTTGCCCTTCAGATATCTGGATCCAAGGGGCAGAGATGTTGCTGCCTGGGGAACGGCCAGCGGAGCCTGAGAAGGGGTGCCAGGCATCAGTGGCACTCACGGGGCACTGTCAGGCCCACTGAGCTCTGAGTGCAGGTGGCCCAGTGGTGCTTGGTGCAGGGAGCCATGTGTGTGCTGTGGTGTGCAGGGGGCCATCCATGGTGGAGAGTGTGTCTGAGAACCCCTGACCTGTGGTGGGCCCACAGACTGGGTGCAGCAGCCATGTGGGTAGAAAAGAGTCACTGCCTACACGCTAGGGATCGCCCAGCTCAAGTCCTGTTTTATGCGGACTGGCCACATGACCTTGGGCACGTCACTTACCTACTGTATCAAGTGGAGTTGACAATAGTACCTGCTCCCAGGGTATGTGAGAGATAAATTAGATGACACACATCCAGCGCATACAGAAGCCCTGTCTTTTTTCTTTTTTTTTTTCTCTTTCCAGATAGAGCCTCTGTGACCCTGCTAGAGTGCTGTGGTATCATCACAGCTCACTGCAACCTCAAACTTCTAGTTCAAGTGAGCCTCCTGCCTCAGCCTCCCAAGTAGCTGGGCTTACAGGCTCCTGCCACCACACTCAGCTAATTTTTGTATTTTTTGTAGAGACAAGATCTTGCTTTTGCTCAGGCTGGTCTCAAACTCCCTTGCTCAAACAGTCCTCCTGCCTCAGCTTCCCGGAGTGCTGGTATTACAGGCGTGAGCCACCACACTCAGCTAATTTTTGTATTTTTTGTAGAGACAAGATCTTGCTTTTGCTCAGGCTGGTCTCAAACTCCCTTGCTCAAACAGTCCTCCTGCCTCAGCTTCCCAGAGTGCTGGTATTACAGGCGTGAGCCACCACACCCAGCCCAGAAGACCATTAAAGTCCAAATTGTGAGGCACTACAGCACCCTCTCACTTGGCCAGAAAGACTTCTCAAGTCATGTCCATGGGGGGGGGCGTGTTCAGTTTGATTTGTGCTTGGAGTATAGACTCTGAGGGCTGACCCCCACCCCATGTGGGAAGAGGTGGATTTGTGATCAGTGGAGAAGGCAGATAAAAAGAACTTGTTACCAAGAGTAGTAAAAGTTTGCCAGTATGCAAGTGGTTACTTAAATATTTTTGCAGGTGGCAGGCCCCTACTCCGGCTCCCTGCTCTGTTTTCAGAGAGAAAGCCGGTGCCAGCAACAGCCCTGTCCCAGATGCTGCCGACAAAATGGTTTGAGCTGCTGGCCTCAGAGCTTCAAGAACATTTTAGTGTCTGTAAAGGTGGCAATGGAGGGGAAAAAAAACAAGGGGAGCTGGAAGATAAACCTCAGTTTTAGAAATCTTTGAGAGCTGGAGATAGCCATTGGCCCAGGAAACTCTGCCTATAGGATCGTGATCGCCCTGGGATGCTACGCTGCAGCCATCACCGGGCTGCCACTTCTAGAGCTGGTGGTTTCCAGCGGCACTTACAGAGCAGTGCCCTGTGGTGAGGGCTGCGTGCACTCAGAGCAGGCTCTGGAGAGGCAGAGATGAGTGGTGCGCAGTCCTGCCCTCAATGCCCTTCCCCCAGGAGCGGGCAGTTTAGCAGGACAGGTTTGGACGCAAGTGCACCCTAAGGTCTGCCTTCCAGCCAGCGTGAGTGGGTGCCCAGCACACAGCAGTCTCTCCAGGCTCACTCTCCCGGTGCAGAGCAGGACTCCGGGCACTGGGGAGATATCTTAGATCAGAAAACACTGACGGTGCCAGGACACGGCAGTGTTTCAGGTCCCTGACACATGGAAAATACGAAAGCCTGTTAAATATTTTAGACAACTGAGTTGTAATCCAAATATCCTAGCACGACAGCAAATGCTTGCTCCTGTCAGCTGAAAGAAGGGAAGATGCTGATA
Source organism: Arctocebus calabarensis (assembly GCA_963573935.1). NCBI lineage: Eukaryota > Metazoa > Chordata > Mammalia > Primates > Lorisidae > Arctocebus > Arctocebus calabarensis. Next base: position 5,424 of record CAUYON010206540.1, on the reverse strand, counting down.
AAAATATCGGCAAAGGATGGCTAATCAGGTCAGCGGTGATGTTTTGGCCGTAAGGCCTTTTTCTTTAAGTGGCTGGAGAAAAAATGAGATCAAATTGGAAAATATTGGCCCATTATGTGAGACAGGCCTGGCTGGGGTACGGAGAAGAGAGAAGCTGGGTTGGGCTGAAGTGCTCCTTTATGAGACAGCCATGGAACAAGCCAGCACCAGTCACCAGCATGCAGGGCAGAGGACCCGGCTTTGGAAGCTCAGCCTTTCCTGCTGGGAGCTCGGCGTTAAAGGCTTCTGCTGCAGTCTCACACAGACAGGGAGGGCTGGGGTCTCCATCCCGTTCCCTCGCCTGCATGCTTACTGATCTTCAGGCAAAGAATCATTTGAAACATCAAAGAACATCATCTGCTTCCCAGTTCCTGACTTTGCCACTCATCACCGTCTCCTAATAGCAGTGGCTGCAGCCCTCCTGGGTGGCCGTGTGCTCCCTGCTTCCTTCCTGGGAGTTTCTGCTGAGCTGAGCAGATTCTCAGGTGCTGTTAACCTTCTCTGCCCACAGTGAGACCTTCAGCGAAAGGCAGCATGGTGATGGCACAGGGCTGCCGTCCAGCTCTGGCCTCACAGGCCTGAGTGCCAATGCCGGCCCAGTGCTGCCCCTGCCAAGCTGCGTATTTCACCTCCGAGGCCCCTTTTCCATCATAAAAAGGAAGTGACAGTGGGACTTAACTCAGAAGGCTGTTGAGAGAGAGGGAAGTGACAGTGGGACTTAACTCAGATGGCTGTTGAGAGAGCTGAGGCGTAGACACAGAGGGGAGGCCCTCCAATGCCTGCACCCTGCTGTCCCCACTGTCACCTAAGTACCACCTGCTCATGTTGGTGGTGGACAGGGAGGGACTTCTGTTTTCCACAGGGCGATACCCTGTAAAGCCATCTGAGGGAAGATGACACAGAATCCTCCAGCCAGGAACAGGTTGAAGCCACCAGCCTGAGCCCACGCCTGGCATTTCCCTACCAGCATATGAGCCTGGGCATAGTCCCAGACGGCTTCAGTTCCTCCCCCCATGAGCTCCCTTTATCCCAACCCCACTCACCTTGAATACACCCCCCTCCAAGCAAACAGAGTGTGCAACCTTTGTCCCATGAAAAAATTGAATGGGGCTGCTGCTGCTGAAGACCTTCCCAGATAGGAATCCTTGGCCAGCCCCAGGGTCAGTATTTGCCACCTGCCAAACCCCATCCTGCAGGGCCAGACCAGCCACAGGGGGTGGGGAGAGGGCTCTTGGCAAGATAAGAGAACCCAGAACTCGCCTGATTTCTAGGGATGACTTTGGAGGTCACTTTCATGTTGGGCCCCCCAGCTGCCCTTGACCGAAGGTGGTCCGGAACAGCCTACTCCTTCCCCTGGGTGTGCAATGGGATTTCTGGGTGTAGAGTGCTCAGGTGGAGCCCAGTCACCGCAGCAGCGGCTGGTGGTGATGAGGGGAAGACTCACAAACTGATTTGCCCATTCAGCAAGTATTTATTGTGGGTGCTCCTTGCTAGGCACTATCCCAGATCTTGGGGCTTCAGGAGTGAGCAAACATTCCCAGGAGGAGGCAGACATTAAACAAACAGGCAGAGGAGAAATATCCACAGGACAGCGTGCTTTCCATGAGATTAGAATTCCCTGGCACGCTCGAGCAGGGCAGAGTGGCAGGGCTGGGTTCAGTGGTCAGGACAGGGGCCTCTGAGGAAGGGTGTTGTAAGCTCCGACTTAAATGAAAAGAAGGAGGCAGCCGTGGGAAGGCGGGAGGGATCCCTGTCCAGGCCAGGGGACAGGCAGCGCCCATGCCCTGGGGCAGGAGGGAGCCAGGCGTGTGCCAGGATGGGAATGGGAGCTGCTGGAGGAGAAACGGGGTGAGGGCGGGAGGGCAGGACCTGGCAAAGGTGGTTATTGTATATTTCAAACATCTTATTACATAGAAGACCTATTTATTATAGAAAAGTTAGAGGATGTGGCTAAGTAAATATATTTTCAATATCGAGTGATTAAAAATGTTAACATTTTAGTATATGTAAATTCCAACATTTTTAAAAATACTCAGTAAAAACAGGTCTTAATTACACGTTGTATCACAGTCCTTTATCCCCCTAATGGCACTGTGTGTCCACCTTCACAAGTACCAACCCAGCCACCCTGCTGGTATCTGCACAGGGCTCCTTTGAGGGTGTTTGCACTCATCAGCTCCCACCCAGGGGGCGAGGTTGCTGCAGGGAGATGGCCCTGGGGTGGATTCTGCCAGGAGGTTGCAGGCATATGGACCTGATTCACAGACAACTATCAAAACCCAGAAGTTTTAAATTGCAGTTCCATGTACCCAGCCAAGGACAGGAAAGTTTTTATCTAGAAATTCAGGTTTCACCTCCTGGGAGGTTCACTTGAGAAGTTTGACCTGGGAGCATAACCCGGGTAAACAGTTTAACCCTGGGCCCTTTTCAGTAGTGATTAAGGGAGTCTTCTCTGCAGCAAGGCCAAGCTGCAGGGCTGGCCTTTGGGCTAATTAGGCCTTCTAGGCAGGTGTTCCTGAAAATCTAGGTTTCTTCCAAAGGCAGAGAATCAAGTCCAAGGCTCAATTTGTACCTCATTTCCACGGGTCTCTGGATGCAGCCCCAAGTTTGGTACAGATTCAGGAGGGGTGGGGTTCTCAGGGACTCTCTGAGGCTACTTTCGTGAGGGTAGCACTGTGTCACGATGGAGCCATGACATGCTGGAGTCTGGCTCTTTGTCTTTGATGATCCACAGGTTAGAGCTTCTATCATACTGAGAAATTTGAGAAGAACAGTGGCCATTTTAGAATGGAAGTTTAGAGGGGTATCCCAGAGTCAGTGTTTAGGAAAGTGCTTTGATTTGTGCTGGGAGGACCACAAAGGCGTGTCTCCTGGGGTCCCCACCTCCTCCACGAACAGCAAGATGGGTTTAGGGGGGTGCAAGCCTGACAAGGGCCGCTGTGAGAACAGGTGAAGGAGAGGCTGGCCCAGGCATGGCCACGGTGCCTCTCCGACCTCCCCCTAGAAGCCCATGCACAGCACAAACTCAGTGACAGCGTGCTGTCAGTATTGCAAAGGGAGGCAGAAGTAGTAGGTCCTGGAGGGAACACAAAGATGAGAAATACACACTCCAACCCCAGACAACCAGGCCAGTGACCTCCTGCAGTAACGTCTGTTCTCTATGTCAGTTCTCAGATGGGTCTGGCCGTGGTCTTCCCCACGGATCCTTTCAACTGTCCTCAACTCCAGCCTACCCTGCAGAGGACAAGACTCTTGAGGGCAGCATAGTCTGGTCAGGGGACATCAAGCAAGTCCCTGTTGTGTGCCAGGCACTGTTCTGGGCTGACAACAGTGCAGAGAGCAGTGTGGAGGACACATTATGTACCTTCAGGGGCAAGGCTAAACACAACCATTTCCACGTGTGGTCATCTCCCCGGGGAGGGCTGCAAGGCGAGCAAAGCTGGTGGTGTGAACGACGCAGAGTGCTGCTTCTGCGCTGGGGACCTGGGAGGTGGCCCCATCCCAGCAGTCCTGAAGGAAGTGGGAGGGGCCCTATGGTGAGCTGGGAGATGAGTGTCCAGGCCAAGGGGCTGGCCTGTGCAGAGAGCAGGCCCAGGTGGCCAGAGTCAGGAGTGAGGGGCAGCGGCGGGGGCTGAGGTCTGTGAGGAGCCAACACACAGGACCTAAGCATTCAGGAAATGATCGGGTGGGCTCCAACCCGGTCTAGGTCTGCTAAACAAACAAGCCAACAAACCAAGTAGCTGGGCGCTGTGGCGGGCGCCTGTAGTCCCAGCTACTAGGAAGGTTGAAACAAGAGAATCACTTGAGCCCAAGAGTTTGAGGTTGCTGTGAGCTGTGATGCCACAGCGCTCTATCCAGGATAACAAAGTGAGACTCTGTCTCAATTAAAAAAAAAAAAAAAGGTTAATTTCAGGTTCTGTGAATTTCACATCAATTTTAAAAAGTAAAAGTAAATGGTGAACAAATCTTCTTGAAGAGAAATACAAGGGTAGGGCGCTGGTCCCATATACTGAGGGTGGCAGGTTCAAACCCGGCCCTGGCCAAACTGCAACAAAAAAATAGCTGGGTGGTGTGGCGGGTGCCTGTAGTCCCAGCTACTCGGGAGGCTGAGGCAAGAGAATCACCTAAGCCCAGGAGTTGGAGGTTGCTATGAGCGGTGTGACACCACGGCACTCTACCGAGGGGGATAAAGTGAGACTCTGTCTCTAAAAAAAAATAAACAAATAAATAAATAAAACAAGGGTAAATATGGTAATACAGGTAATGCACTTAGGCAGTGTCCAGATGCAGTGTCCAGAGAGGCAGTGTGGTGCATGGCTACGGCTCGGCCGGGTGTCCAGCTGACCTGAGCGCAGAGCCTGCCTTTGCTGGGGCTGCGACCTTGAACACCTCCTTCACTTCTCTGAGCGTCACTCCCCATTTCTAATGGGGGCCAGAGTTGTCCCCAGCTCCCACGGGGACAAGATTCCTTGGGAATGTGTTGTGTGGCGTGCTTAGCTCATAGCAAACTCTGTAAATACTAGCTGATAAATGACTTAGCCACATCATTGGAAAATTAACCCCCCAAGCTTAGTGTGGACTTTCTTCTTCCCCAAACCACATTTACCAAACCGCTTATGCATCGCATCCCTTTGCCAGTTGCAAACTGGTCTTTTCATATCACATATTTTAATCTTTCCATCACGATCAACCTCAACCCCAAGTACCATGCACAAGAAGTCTTTACACATCTGCACACACACACACCAGGTAAGCTCTGTCCAGCCCCAAGGTGCCTGGGGTGGCCAGTGCCTTGCACCCAGGAGCCACTGAGTAAATATTTGTTGAATGAATGAATGAGGTATTGATTTGCACTCGTATTCACACTTTCTCACCGGAGCCCTCTTGCACCTGGGCCCCTGAGAGGCTGGTGCCAGGGTGGGAGATTATCTCACGTCCTTCTCAGGGGTCAGCGTCTGTTGCATCCTTGGCTTCAGTTTTCCCACTCTTGTTGAAATGAAGTGCTGACTCCGTGACACTTCATATCAGGGTGGTTTGACGGGAGACTGACTGTGGTGCTCAGATACGTTAAGTTTTAAGTCTGTACGTCGTGTGATCTGCGCAAGAAAGTCTGGGCCAGTCATGTGTTTTGACCTTTATGTTGGTCCTGTACTTTAAAATTCCTTTTTTAAAATAACCCTTTTCTGGCTTGACACCTGAGCTGGCGGGTTCGAATCCAGCCCGGACCCACCAAACAACAATGGCGGCTGCGACCAAAAAATGGCCGGGCGTTGTGGCGGGCGCCTGTAGTCCCAGCTACTTGGGAGGCAGAGGCAGGAGACTCGCTTGAGCCCAGGAATTGGAGGTTGCTGTGAGCTGTGATGCCACAGCACTCTATCCAGGGTG